>VDFB02073795.1:0-69640 GCA_007258455.2 Sequoia sempervirens
GTGTTGATGTTTATAGCCGCAGGCCTCATACTTCCAGCAGCTGAGTATTCGATTTATTAAAGCAATAAATTAATATAGCCGTTGGCTATTTATTTATTGGAGACAATTCATAAAGAGACGCATTCATTTGGATTTGTAATTTATATATTATTATTAAGGCCGACATCAGCTGATTATTCGCCACCTTTTGAGACACACCCTTTCATTTTTGAGGCCGACTTTGCATCTTGAAGGGATGCGTTTGTTTGGAGTTCTCCCCATCAAATTGTATATAAGGAGGCGCTGTTCATTCATTCATGATCATCTATTACATTCATACAAGTCAAGTGCGAATTCATTTACAGCAGAGTTCGATATTGGAGTTCAATATTATTCTTCATAGAGATCAATCTCATTCTTCAAGAAGTTCGATATTATTGTTTTGAGATTGCATCAAGTGTGGTGCTGATTAATCCGGCCTTGAGATTGGCCTCATTGTAAAGCGAATTGTTGTTCATCATTCAATAGATAAGTGATATATTGTTGCTGGGTTTTTCTCCCTCAAGTTGGAGGGTTTTCCCAGGGTATATGCTGTGTCAAATTGTTTAAAATTGCTCTATATCTGCTTATTTAATTTCTGATCTCAAATTGTTTAAAATTGCTCTATATCTGCTTATTTAATTTCTGATCTAAAACTAACATCTTGCACCTCCAATATCGTTTTTGACAGGTTAATAGCCAACAAAACACATAGGAAATACTAAGATCCTAAATCTGTACCTTAGTTGGCTACACTATCTTTGGTGGCTTGCTGTTGTCTGGCCCAAAATTTATAATGTGTAAACAAAGAAGCTAGGTATACATATTCTGCATTGATAGTCGATAAAGAAGCTAAAGAAGCAAATTTTATCTCTTTACTGCATTACTCTATTTCAAGATCACCACAAACCCAAAAGGCAACCCTACGATTATCTATTCATGGTAGAAGTTAAATCATATAGGACCCCCAGTCATGAGCATACTCTCATCTTTGTTGGAAGAAAAATGTTTGTATGATCTCTATGGTATTGGCTACACCTAAGTTCATGGATAAATATTTTAGAAAAGAATGTTGGCTATGTCTACTCCATAGTAACTTGATCTAGAAAGGAGCACTCAGCAAACTAGATTTTGTAAGTTTACCACTCATTTTCTCCTTAAAAAGTTTTAAGGCAAAAGATGTGTCTTGTAATTGTTTCATTGGCCAACATTACAAAGGGTGTATCTATTTTGAATATGACAGCACCTGGTATTTGTCCCAGAAACATCATCCAGTTGCACATTTCCAAGCCCATTCTTTGTGCCAATACATGCTCAAGTGCCTTGATATTTGAGCGTCATGCCCCCAAAATTGCAACACTAAAAAGAAACCCTAACGTTGAAATACAAATGAATAAATAAAATGAATAACAATATGAATATCAAAAATATAAATATAAATATTAGCAATTTATTATTATAATAATTATAATTATCATAAGATAATTATAATAATTATATGATATAATTATAAGATAATTATAATAATTATAATTATAATATAATGCTATTAAAACACATATAAAACTGATAGAAATAAAAATGTAAATTCAATTTATAAATATAATAATAAAATGGGAAATACATAATATTTTAACATAAAATATAAAATAAAATATACAATTATGATTAAGCAGCCAGCGATTCCATGAAAAGCAGCGATTATATCTTTAGACAAGGCAGCAATTCATAAAAGGTTATTAAGACAGTTATTAGAGTCTCTCAGAGGGCAGTGATAAAGGTATAAGGAAATAAAATAAACTAGTAAAAGAAGCAACAGTTCATCTATTTAGTCTGGAGCAGCAACAAGTACCATATACAGTATTAATGGGCAGTGATTTAATATATCTACAACAGTGATTGATATGTTAGAGGTTTGTTAACAAAAGATTGTGTCTATTCTAAGGGACACCTCCCTTCAAGTAAAAGGATAGGTATATATGTAGAATATAAAGGAAAGACAATCAGGAGATTTATTCAGAAAGAATATATGAGCAGATTGGGGGATAAAGAATAGAGGGAAAATAAAGAAGAAATCTGAAATATATTCCTGAGCATAGCAGCAGATACATTAATATGATTTACTCAGATTTGGGAAGAAGAAAGAAGAAGTTTGACATGGAAGAAGGTATGAAGAAGAAGATAGTCCAAGGAAAGATAGGTGACGATAAGTGATAAATCAATAAGTGATACATAGTAACATCATACATACATATATATATATATAGAGAGAGAGAGAGATGGGGATTATATATGATTATGCAATAATGATGCTTGTAGCAATTATTAATCCTTATTAGTAATATTCAATAATTTAATCTAATCGTTTCTCTTTAAGCAATGTCTTCTAAATATTAAAAATAGATCTAACAGCCAAGCGATTGGAGAGAGAGAATTCAGTCTAAGAGAAATAAAACATTCAAAGCAGCCAGATATAAGGAAATCGGGATCTGCATTTCCTAAGTTAATAAATTGCATTAATTTCTATTTGTGCAGAAATCCGATTCCCTGAATTGGTGGTATGGAATCTAATCTACAGTCATATGATGCAGCAAATTTAATGTGAATAGCTATTATTATCTAATTGGACATTTCAGTTACTAATAATATGTGTTACTGCTATTGTCATATCAGTAAATTCAATTAATCTCTGCTTGTCATACGCCTTGAAGCTCAACCATGATGTAAAGAATTGAGTCTACAAAGGGGAAATGGTGATGGGGCCCTCTCCTAGGTACACCACCTCAGTTGGGGACCCAATGAGCCTCAGGAAGCCAAGGGGGTACAAAGGGTACTGCCTTTGGGCTTAGGAGAGATGGAATTTTCAGGGCACCCTTTGGAACCTCACTCCTCCGTCATGGATGACCAGCACAGGAGGTCAACTCATAGGGAGAAGGAAATGATTGGCAAGATGAGGGGATAACGGAAAAGACACCTCCTAGATAGATCACCTCATATGAATGGCATGCGCCACATGAGGCCAAGGGAGATGGTATATCCCCTTGGGTCTAGGGAAAAAGGGTCCAAGGCACCCCATCAGGCTGCATTCTCCCATTCTCTCCTATGATTGAACCCTCCTAGGATATTAAAATGCTTTGTGATTGAATTAGTAATTTGGTCATGAGTTCACCAATGATTAATTATGATAATCTACTAATAGGTATTATTATGGTAAATGATTATATTCTGCTAATCAGTGTGATTATGATTAATGGTTGCTAATGTGTGTGCAGGGCCTCAATCAGGTGAAAGGTACTCTCTAACCTAATTGTTCATTTGGAAATTAAGGAATTAGGAAAAATTTAGGGCATTCCCAATTAGGGGGCATTACATTGAGCCATGACCATACTACCAAATGAATATATGTGGCATAAATTATTCTTTATCTCAAAAACAACAGCAGATTTGAACTTTCTTTGTCCCATATCCTCATAACATGGCCCATTTTTCCCAGGCTAACTTACCCCAGACAAAAGCACACTCCATATTTTTACAATGCTCACCAGCAACCATGTGGATTACTCAATAATGACTACTTCCAAATTGTCTGTGATTTTAGACATTTAGCAACTCAAGTACTCAAAGCAATTACCTTCAAAATGCAAGCTACTATCTTTCTCAGATCTATAAGTTTAGTAATCCTTCAAGAAACTTCAATTCTGACTAACAAACCATTCTCAACATATCTGTAATCCTTGCAAGATTAAAATATAATAATATTATTACTACCTTCTCTAACAATATATCATTTTCCTACTCCCAAATAGGCTGCCTAACAGGATGTTGAGTGAGCCATTACATAATTCATAGCATATTCTGTTGCTTCAAATCACCACAAATTTTAACCGTCTAGTGAACTCTAGTTAACTGGCATCCCTTTGATTTCTGTGGAACTGAAATATCCAAATCAGGTTATGGAGTATAGCAAAGATATGCATAAACTTCATTATCTCAGTCCATACATTTTCCCCATAAACTTCATCACCTGCATACATCTTTTGGCAACATTCAAGATTTTATACTTTCTTTGCATGCTAATCCCTCTTTCTAAATTTTCTGCTTCCATGATTTGTACCATAGAAGCATTCATCAGGAAAATATCGCGAGAAATCGTGATATCTCATTTCTCACCCTGTCTGCCAATAAAATCCCCAAAAACCTGCAAGATTTTAATATATTGATCAATGAGAATTTTACAAAAAAATCACAATGTTCTCCTGATTTTTCTGTTTGTGTGGTTTAGAGGCAGTTCGAAGTTGAAGTGAGGAAGGAAGAATGTGGGCCCATGCCTGTATTCGGAAAAAGTGGCATCTTCCTTGTCAACAAGAAATTCAAAATTGGAAGTGAAATTGTTAAGGGCGTGCAAACATTGGTCCTGCATATGAATTGACTTGTTGTAAGTCATCAATCTGAACATGGCTTGGGTTTTATCTCCAGGTGAGAGTTGCATGTATTGCACGTCCTCCCTATAGATAGCTGCCCCATCTCTCACACACAGACAAAACCTAAATCACTTAGATGGGAGGAAAAATAAAGCAAACAATCTCTGCCTGCACTACAAAAGATGAAGTAGCAATAAAACAACACAGAGAGAATAAGGTAGAGAAGTTGACTATGAGGCCACTGCCATCTGCATCCTGTCAATGATCTCCACAACTAATGGAAGAATATGCCCACTGCCAACTGTTCATTATCAATTTGTTATTTCACTGAAAACACACTTTTACTTGTCCTTTTCAGTTCATTGGTAGCTTCAGTATCCACAATAAATTCTCTTATCCCTAGTTAAATATTTAAAAAATATTATATTAATTAACGACCATAGATAAAACCAAGATAATTTATAATTTATTTATTTTTAATTACTAACAATTTAGAGGAATTATACAAGTATATAACCAATGCAATTAGCATGTTTTTAGTTGTGCGAGCAAAGACTATGTTTTCTCACTGATGCCAATCTTATTTATCTTTTTATGGTCTCACACTTTACAAATAGAATTATTTATTCCATTATTACTAGCTAAAAAAATAATAATTAACCATAAACAAAGTAAAATTCGATAGATGAACTTTTAACACCTTATAAGAAACTCTGCAAGGACTTTGCAATTATCTTGTCCACAACAGTTTAGAGGTTAATTTTTTGTGTATCTTAACATTTAAAATGAACTCTTCTAACTTTTCTTTCTACATTTATTTAGCTGGAAAAAAATATTTATAACATGTGTTGCTTGAAAGAAGTAGAAGATGAAACACATTTATTTTTACCATATTTATAGGCATGTGAATAAATAGATGAAGTAGCATATCCCAACTTACCAATAGGTGCAACTTTGCTGAGCAAATAGATAAGGTTAAGATATCCCAAGTGTACAGATTTTGGTTTAGATCTGAAGACCTAGTTCATTAGGGACCCATTTATTACTATATACATATTGTTTGGTTACATATACATGTGATCATGGAGGTGGAGATAGGGCAAACCATGTTTGAGGATCCAAAGAGGAGCTCTCTCCTTCCCGACACAATAGAACTAGATGTAGAGGAGGGATGGTGCAAATGAGAGCATTAACCAGGAAAAATGGAATTAGGAGCCACAACAAAAGAAACTGCTGGTGCTATCAAGGCCACCAGAGTGCACACAAACATCACTAGATATGTGTACTTAAAACAGTGACCAGGATGTGAGCACTTTGAGCATTGGAGCAAATGGTAACATACTTATAAGGTGTACTTTGTAGTCAAACCATGTAGTAATGCACTATGGATGCACTGTAATCAGCAAACTCAAAACTACTGAGTAAAAATCCATATTTCAAAATTCAAGGTGTGCAATCTCCTTTACTTTCACTCTCCATGCAATTAAGATGACTTTAAATATAAAAAACATCAGTTATTTCTCTCTTTTTTGGAATTTTCTGTGTTTTTTGGGTTCCCATTATTTTCCCAAGTTAATCCCCATAAATTGTAACACCTTCATCTTTTGGTTTTTGCAGAAAAATTCTTGAGAAAGATTTTTTATTCTATGATTCACATAGTAAAGCATCTAGGTAATCCTATACAGTTTTGTTTAACTTTCCTATTTCATTCATACTTTAAAGCTACACTTATCTTAATTAATAGGAAAACCATTTTTTTTAAAGTAAATTGTCACCTCTTCTTCATGCTTTCCACAGGCATAGCTCGGTTCATGCCTAATATCTCGTATGGGTTACTTGCATCCAAAGCAATGATCCTTGTCACCTAGTTAGAATGATTTAAGTCAGGAAAAATATTATCATAACTCAGAAAATCCAAAATAATGCTAACAACAAGGAATATATCTTCAGTAATGAGATCAGAACAAATTTATGCAAATTTTAAAGAAAGCAATAAATTTAGGAGAATACAATGCATGGTCCTATATAGCACTTCACAAAAACAGGAAATATTTCATCTGGAAATTTTTTAAATCGAAATTCCTAATTAGCTACAGCATTGGTAGAATCTGCAGGGTTTTTGGGAACCTAGGGTGAAGTGATTCCCTTAAGGCCAGTTGTAAGTTTAACTCACCTACCTGAATCAAGGAACAGGACAAGAATTGATTTCGTGACATTGCAGTGGGGATGAAAGAGAAGTGACTAAGATACAACAAATTTCTGTACTACAATAAGATTCACCTTCTCCTACCATATCACAACATCAAAAAGGAATTGTGACAGTCATTACGTACCAAGAAAGAAGGTTACTTTCAAACTCTACCTTACCACAAGTCAATGACAGCTAACTATTTCAAATCTAGTTTTTTTATTCACCAGGAAACATGCTATTGATATTCCCATGCAAGAAAGAAAAATCAATGTAACATATTTAATCAAAGTGTTCCTACACAAGACAATAATTTTGAATCTACTAATATATTCCTAAGTTATGACTTATGAGTTTTTCAGCAAGGTCTTGTTGCAATCAACAGCAAAAATAAGCCTACCTCTTCAAAGCGCTCTGCATCATTTGCTGATTCTGCTTCAGCAACAGCAGCTGGTGGAGGGGGTCCTATCAGGACATCATTCTCCAATTCCTCCTCAGCTTCCCTGAGAATTTTCAACAGAACATCTTCTTCACCACTGTGAAATCACTATTTTGTTGCTATGAGCTGTGGCACGAATATAAGATCTACTATATCATTATTTTCTTATCAAATGATAATACAAAATAACTTAAGATTTACAAACAGAAACCTTAAAGCTGCTTCTGCCTCAGTTAATTTTGCAGCAGCTGCTAACATTTCTGCTGATGGCATGGCAGGACCAATCATCCTGGGAGAAAGTCCACAAAGCATAGAAATTAAATCATAAGAACAAGAAATCAGCATATTGCATACATGAATGTGATATTTGATATAATAATTCCTAATCCGAATTGGATCACTAAGTGTTAGCAAAATAAATTAAGTAGGCCATTATTCTCAAACAAGATAGGTATGTAACTTGGAACACTTCCAAAAACTGCTTTCTGATGAGTTGCAAGCAAGAATGACAGACAGTTCATGTGTTTGGTGCTATGTTACTGCATCTGCCCAGTGACCAACCAGATATGGGTCTAGTTCGAATTGGATCAGGGGTCCAGTCCTGTTCCCCTAAGGATTCCAGAAAGGTGCAAACATGGAGAGTTGGGTTCATTGAGGACAAATAGTAGGATCTGGACAGATCCCAGCACACCTGCGAAAAATTTGACATTTTTGACAATTTTTTATTTTGATTTTTCATCATTGACTTTAACAGCAAGTTTTTACAGAGTTGACTCACAGAGTTTTCTAGCAAGTTTTTAACAATTTTCAGCAAGTACCCATTGGGTACTTGCCAAGACTGAGCCCTTGCGTCACATCGCACATGAAAAATGTGGATTGAACACTCCAAAAACGTTGCTGTTTTGGCTTTATAAGCATTGTTTGTTGCCTTTTAAAAATTATAAAAATAATGCACTGCCCCCAAACCCCCACGAAATTGTGGGATATGGAGCTAGAGCATACTAACTTGGATTCTTCCACTTTCCAATAAGTTGCACTTGAGCAGTCCAAAAGCAAGCCCACTTTTAGTGCAAGTGGCAATGGCACTGCTTGTGGTTCTTCAAATGGTACCTACATCATCTAATGTCAATGATGATGGTGATGTTGATGATTTAGAAAATCCATATGACACTAGGAATTGATTGTTGAACTTAATATTATTATTTTAATATTGACTTGAAGTTTGAACTATGAATATTTTATAATATTTATCATTTATGTTTTAAATGACATTTGAGTTTATGGTGGTTTTGTTGATTATATGATGCTATGTGGTATTCTAAACTTAATTCCTGCTTTCAGGCTGCAAAAACCCAAATGAAACCTAACCCAAAAACCAATTGTTGGATCCACAAACAAAATCTGCAAAGCCAAACCAAGATCTAAACCAGAACCGGCAACTTAGGTTTCGTGCAGAAGCAAATCAGCATATGCAATACATATACAGTAGAATTTTATTGCATTTATAAATTCCTCTTGACTACTAAAATAATATATTACCTATTAATGGTCACTATCCTTTGTAACTATTTGTAACTCTTAGTTATCTGTTTGTCTATCATCCAGTTAACGTTGTTTGTATAGTGTTAGCAGTGTAACAAAGCTTTAAAACTTCTAATTCTTTGCCAACTGTCACACTCTTTCTACTCTTGGAGGTAGTGGGTTTGACTTACTCTATCAACTATACTGCTAAAGCAATCTAACGATTTGGAGAGCTTCAATCATTTATGACACATGCATGTTGAATAATGGGACATGTTTTATCCTTTTCATATTCTTTCCATTTTGGTGCTGATTTATTAATCATGACGGCAAATTAATCAAGGTTGAGTTTCATCAAATCTTTCTATTTTTTTGGGCAAATATGTCTCTACAGCCGCATGCTTATTGCTGTTCAAGTTTCCTTACAGCGAGAATATTTCTACTATATTTTGCATGACCAACACCTTCATTCTTCATCTTGGCATTTGATCTTCTGTTTGAGGTATTTTTCAGTTTCTTGTGGCTACTCATTACTCGTTGTTGTTTCAGTTATCTCTTCCTGACAGGACAATTTTTTGGGTCATCATTTCTTCCACAAGGGTGGTTATATCACTAAGTCTGCATGATATTCAATTGAGAGTTGTATCAACTTGTTGGCTACATGATTCAACTTCTCCATGGGTCAATCTTTTCTTCTTTATGTGGGTTGTTATTATTCATTGTGGCAGCCATTTGCTTTGTCAGCTTTCTCTGTTTTGCTCTTTATGATTCCTCAGCCACATATATGTTCATTTTGGGAAGGCAATAGGAGCTGTAACAGTTAATGATGTCAGATTTCCACAATCCATAATGCTGATTGTTGTTGTTTCTGGATTCAATTGTGTGATCTTTTGCATCAATGTTTCAGATCACACTCCGGGATCCATCATCAGGATGTTGTTTTCCTTCTCCTTGAGCACTCTAACATCCTGGTGATGGATCATAGAGTGTGATCCGAAACATTGATGCAAAAACTCACACACAATCAAATCTAAAAACAACAACAATCAATTGTAACAGTTTCTTAGCCAAGAGTTACAGCAGATATAGACATTAATTTTATTTACTGTGAAGACAAGGGGAATGACTCAAGAAAAAGAAAGATAATCGTCTAAAATTAAAAAGAAAGACAAGGAGTCAAGGACAGAGGATAGAGAGATCATTTAGACTCTTGGATGCTAGGGAGTAGGCCAGAGAAAGCAGGGAATGTACCTCTATTCAAGAGGAGAAGCTCTAGCAAATATAAAAAATAACATATTGAAGAAAGGGATAGTAACTCTGTATATTAGAGTACTCAAGTGAGTTAGTTGAACACCCAGCGGTTTGAAAATGGATGTGTGTGAAGCCTTGTGAGTTAAGGAGAAAAGCAGAATACAGGAAGTGTTGCTATAGCATAATCTATTTTGTTTGCAAGGTATAATGAGCAATGGGAAGTAATTAACAATTGTGTTTTTGCATTTTATGCTTCCACAATGTGCATATTTTTTCGTTGATTATTAAGGCTGAAAGGATCAGCTGCCCTTATATGGGTGCTTAGTCCCCAACTGAACCAAATAGGCATATCCAATAATACTTTCATAGCATGTGGTTTACACGTGCAAACTAAAGAGTATATATCAATTTCATGCTCAGAGTCAAGGTGCGTATAAGAAAGCAAACACAAAAAAGAAAAAGAAAAAAATCAGCATATACATTGATCCAAGGAAAAACATAAAACCATAGTTAATAAACCAGTCTTTTAGAGGGACATCATTGAAGATAATGCACACCATGAATATCACCCTTGATTTATTCAATAGTGACTTTAAACCAGTGCCTGTAGTTCATTTCATAACAAGGCCATAAGATCAGGTACAACAGGTAGGTGACTTTTCAATAGTAAATCCAAAACCATCAGAGAAGTTACCCAACAACCATACCAAGGAAAACAGAACATAATAGAAGATATGGAGCCCAAACATTGGATAATTATAATTAGTCGTAAACTTCCAGTGTTATTGGAATCCTTGAATGAAATTAAAGAGCATTAGCATTGGGATTCAGAAATCTAATCCAAGAATTATAATCTGATATTTTATAAGTCCAAATGTTTTTCAAGAAGTGTGTGTATAGCATGTACAAATAAAAACAAGATAAAACTACTTGTATTTCTTATATTGTGTACTTCAATTTTAGGTTTAATAATTAACTAAGCATCAGTTCTTAAAATGGTAAAATGTGTACCACTTGAACAAATGTAGTAACTCCTTTCTAGCTTGATTATATGTAATTAGCATTTATGATGCACATGTGCAGTATTAGAACACTATTGACTCAGACAAATTCAATTAAGAAAAGACAAAATCTGTATAAAATATGCAGTTTTTTTTACAGTAACCAAAATATCATACTCCAGAACAATCTATATCTTATGCAATGTGAAAAAGACCAAAACAATTATAGCCAAATATGTAGCTATAGAAAAAATGGTTTGTCTGGGCTATTCTAATTGTAGCACATGGAACAGATATTAGCAAAAAAAGAGAGACCCAGAAAGATGGTGCTAAAATGATACAAAATATTGTGACTAGAAAGTGCACCTGCGTCTGTTGGAGGAGGGGGAATCAGCTTTTGGCTCAGGTACTTCAACATGGCTGGCATCATTTCCATCATTATCTCTGTCTTCGCCATCTTGAAGATCATCTTGTTTATTTTCCTTATTCTGCAGATAATCTTCCTGAAGCTTACATTGAATTTCTGGTGCGATGCTAGAATCACACTCAATTATGGAACCCACAACTTCCAAACAGGGAGAAGCCCCTTTAGGCAGTACATAAATCCCCTTTCCAGTCTTTTTAAGATTCAAGGATTGAAAAAGTTTCTTCAGAAACCTTAGCAAAGATTTGCTAGAGATTCCTTGGATGTCTACTGCTTGTCCATCATCCATCATTTTCAAAAGCTGCAAACATCCAAAACTTTCAGCTTTCCAACAGATGGAAAAAGCTGCCTTATACATCCAATATCCACATTTGGCAATATTTGCCATTAATTGGACTTAAAAGATAATGGTATATTTCATGAACATTATATGCACCTTGTGAACAGCAGAGAGCAAAAAAACATCGGCTGGCTTAACTTCATATGAAACAAAGTGAATATTGAAATCTGCAAAGCTAACATCTCTATCATTTCTCTTACTTCCCATTGCTCAAATTTTTTTATTTGCCAAACATTATCTTACTAACATTCAAAGGAAAAGCCAACTTTCCAACCAAGAAATATCCCTTGAAAATTAAAATGTCCAAAATTGAATCTATCTTTTGACAATGTAAGGAACAACATAAAGGATATATCCAGTCACATGAAAATGAACAAGACTAGAGGACTACAATGTGCATTTTCATCCATAATGCGATTACACATTGTTGAGATGAAGAAATAGAACATATCACCCACTGGACCACAGAAAACACATTTGTTGATCTTTTATTTCCAATAATATATACTTATGAACACTCCACTAACCTCCTACACGGAAGTATGGCTGTTTCCTTTCTCATGCAGGCATAAAGAAAATTCAGCCAATTTTAGAGCGCCATGAGATCACAAGTACAACCATCCTTACCAAAACATTTAGATCTTGCATACTTTCAAGATTTTCTGAAATAGAATACACATGCTCATTTTCTGCTGCATGTAGAATTGGAGGAAACTGTTTGGCATGATGGACAAGCACTCAACAGAGAAACTAAATCAAAATTAGGGCCATATGAGATTTACAAGCAGCCTTGCAAAGTATGCAAACACATTAAAGTCTTGCACAATTTCAAGCCATTCAATCTAACTGGATCAAGAAGCAATGTTCATTTCTTGTACATACATCAATGTGCACTTATGAGTACATGTTTCGCATGATGTCCTTTTCCTGTGTTCAAGAAATCTGAAGCCACTAGTCTATCATAGGTAGAAGTTAGAACAGATAGCCATCATTTTTTTCCTTTATACTCACAAAAAACTGAATCAGATATTACAACATGAACAATGGTGCAAAGTTGTTGCACCCATACAGGATCTTCATAATGTATCAAATTTCCAGAACAAATCTTGTTGTTTCCTCAATCTGCAGTGATGTTTTAAAACTGTCTCATTCATTTATGCTCGTTGTCTCTCATTCATGACCTTTCAGGGATAATAAATGGAATTTTTTAATTTTTAGATCATTCGCCAAGGCAGAGAATAGAGATCAGTCAATGATGAAGAGACATGTCAATGAGAAAATAAGTGCCATGTAAAAACAAGGACAAAATATATAGAGGCTTTGATGTGGAGTCTATCACAAGCTCTTGAAAGTGCCAATGCTGGAGATTTGATTTAACAAGGACAACAGGGTGAATTTACTCAGAACTGCTATACAGGCTCATCCAGATCTTATTGCAATTAGCATTCAATGATGCAGTATCTGATGACATGGCTAACAAGACTGGCGGTACAAATGGATCAATCGGACTTGTGTAGAGATAAGCATGCCAGAAAATGAAGGACTATTATTTGCAATAGAGAGTGAAAGTCTAAAATTCTAAGTCTACAGCAATCGTTTGACAAGTTCAGTCTATGAATACATGGCTCTCTAAAATGAATATCTGAGATTATTTAAGAAACAAAATTCCACCAAGGCATGTCTTAAGAATGAGAAAGCAAACTTTTGAAAAAGGAACAAGAAAATCAGACTCTCCTCATTGAAGCATCATTACAAGTAAGTCTCCTAAGCATGCTTGAAAGCGCAATTGTTGAAAAGGCTGTTCATATGCAGCTAACGGAGTAACAAAATACAAATGAACAATTTCTAGGAAAAGATGTGAAACTTGAATTGGCTGCAAAGCTGTTGTTTGAAACCATAGGCTGCAGAAATCAGAGTCTAAGGCAGTGTGCAATGATTAAAGGGTTTCAATTTTTGTTTTGAGTTTATTTGCATTAGGTTTATCCGGCATGTTCCCAGATGTATTAAAACCGAATTTTTGCCCAGTAAAAATGCTTACATGCCCTCCTCATGTGCTCAGAAGCTGGTAGGGAAGAATTTGATCAAGGAAAATGCACAAGTGTAATGGCACATGCCTATCTAAAGGTATTAGAAAACAAAAGTTGTTTGTCAAGATCACAGCCTAACAGAGGCACGTGCGTGAGTAATGGAGGAGAGAAAATAAGTTTTATTTGCTGAAATTCATGGGTATGTGTTAGGGTGTGCACCTAAGTTCCTAACAATGGAAAAATAAATTTATAAAGTTAAAACTCGCGTGACAGTATACAGACATGTGCCTTCTATAAAAAAAATTGAGTCCAAAATTGCAATATTGAGAGGTGCGTTTCATAAAATCATAAAAGCAAATTGGCATTTTGAAAATAAGGCCAGCTAGGGTTTTTGAGATCAAAAATCTCGCAAATCAGGTTTATAGGCATGCCCAGAAGGGCCGACAAGGTTTTGGTAATGAAATAAAAGCCACATCTGCCATAGTCGCATGCAGTTTTTATGGCCAACAGGGTTTGCGTACCTTAGTGAAGAGTAATGGGATTTTTTCAAAAATAGAAGTTAATCTATTTATAAAAGGTGAGACCAGTCAAGAGATAAAACCAGATTTGACACCAAATCAAAGGCAGGAAAAAAGTTTTCCTTCAGGCACTAGCAAATCGTGAGATGTTTAGTAATGGAAGGCAAGTTCAGGACTACACTCAGACTGATGCAAATGTAAAAGCTTCAAAGAAATTAGTACAACATGGTGATGATTTACATTTAAACTTAAATAGATGCCACAGTACAATGAGAACTTTTGCCTTATCTGCCTAGTTAAAGGGTTTTGCAGGCCAGAATTCAAGGATTGGAGACATGTAAAGGTCATACACAAGTACAAACAACCTGCTCAACAACCTTCAGACAATGAATTGAAACCACGAAAAAATTCTACAAGTGGTTCAAAGTCCATAGTTTGTTGTTTGACGAAGGATAGACTGTCAGAGGATATAGGTGAAAAGACGTAGGGGGTTTCTGGAGGAATTTAGAGTTGCAAGGTGTGTAATGGCGTAAATTTGCACCCTAGGCAAATTTCCCATTTATTTACCCTTACTTTAGAATTCATAAGTCCGATGATGCAAAACCCGCAGCTGTCTTCCCATTCCTTCCACCTAGCCTTGTCTTTTTGCTTTAGTGGAGTAATATTCGTCGAAGAAGTGCGCGCGGCGCACTGCTGTCCTGACAGATTCTTGCCTCTGGGATCTGCAGAAGCATTACATTTCCTGGTTGGTCGCGAAGGTAACGTTCTCTGCCGGGTTTTGACCGACGAAAAAACATCTCCTTGCCTCCATTTACCCATTCAAACTCATTCTATCACTCCTTCATGCTAATTCTTCCATTCTCAAGATCAACCTCTCTCATTTCTTGATCATTCTTGCTCTATCTTGCTGCTACCAGATTTCTACTTGGATTCTACAACGTCTTCTTGCTACAACACCATTTTCTTTGCAGGTTTTACGAAGCTCCATTCTCTTGGCAAGGTGTCATCTCTCATCATCTTCCTCTTTCAACCTTGAGTGCTAGCAGAAGGGAAGGTGATATTGCTCCTCTTCATTTATTTGCATTATTGTTCTTATAGAGTAGCATTCAGGTTGTCTTTGCTCTCTATCTGATAGGTCTTTTCCTTTCTTTCCTTTATCAATTTCTCTATATCGTTGCATCTTGGCTGTCCGTACAGGTGGGAACACCAAAACGGGGGTCTGACTAAGGCAGCCCTCAAAACACAACCCAACACTTTTTCTGTTTCCGTGTGTGTGTAAGCACAGGTTTGTCTGCTCAAAGCTAGTTGGAGAACTGGATTGTGCGTGAAAGGTATCTTTTCCTACTCTTTTCTTATCATTTTCGTCATTAGAATAATTCTTTCCAGTATTCTTCTTGTTGTACTGCTTATTTCCGCATTTTCATATTAAACTGTCAAACTGTAAAACTTTGTTATTTGGGTTGTAAGTAGACCTTGAGTGTCTTTGACTATCATTCGACTCACTGTCCATACACGACGCCAACACGTCCCTGAGACTCCAGCATGGCACATTGAAGTCCTGTTCCCACGCTGCTGTCCTCAGACAGAGAGCTGTCTAAGTCGCAATCTGAGACCCTTGTAGTCTGCGCACCCAATTTACGAAACAATTGTCATTAGCAGAAGGGAAACAGGGTCTTGTTTGCCCTTCCCTTTCAGCCTATCTTTCCTTTCTCTACCTTTAGATCACCCTGCGATAGTTTAGGGCAGTTCATTCCTTGAGGCTCTCCCATGACCTGGAGCCCTGGGGGTGACGAATCCCCCTACTCTACACAAGGTTTTCAGTTGACCAAAGATGGATGATAGGGTTTTCGGGGTATTCAAACAACCATACTTCCAGCTAGAGGTTAGTGTGAGGAGGTCAACAAAGAGGATCTTTCATACTCAAGTCACCAAGATTAGTAACTTTTCAATACTTCAAGGTGTCTTTAAAGATTTGCCATGGACAAAACAAGAAGCTTCATCAGAATCATCATCCAAAGCAGCCTATCAAAAGTCGTTAGTTTTAAACTAATCTATTTAGAACTGGTGCTATTTTCAACTGCCATCATTTTCAAGGAGGAGAGCATATTCTGAAATGTTGTTATTTTTAGCTGTCCCTAATTTTAGCCCAATGCACTGTTTTTAGTAGTCTATTTTTGGATCTTGGCATGCAAGAGATGTGAGTTCTAACTATTAGTTTGTAGTAATTTTTACTGACAATTTAACTAAAATTTCCCGAGTTAATATTTTGTTTTAGTGGACAGAATTTTGTAATAAAAATTGCATTGCATGAATCAAGTTATTCCTAGAGTAAAATTCATAATTAGTTTTCATTATTTTCTTGTGCAGTGTTTTGTAAATGCTTATAAATAAGTGTCATTTATACTTAGATTGCATATCGTAGTATTCATGCCTAGTTCTTGTTGATATTTTGTTCACTGAGTTCAGTGTTCTTATGTTCAATTGTCTTGTGTTGAGTACAATCTAATACTCTTTGTGAGCATTGTAGTGCAATATTTGTCAAAAGGAGTTTTGTAATTTGGTATGCAATTCTTCCATGCCTAATTCATAATAATCTTAGCTTATTTTGATTTCAATCCAAATGTTGTTATATTTGTGATTTTCAGCCTCTACATTTAGCTGAAATTAGAGGCTGAAAATCACAAGCATTCCTGAGTTGTATTAAAAAACATTCTACAATAGATAGTTTTAAAGATATAAAACCTCTCATCTAGTGTACATGTGCCGAATCACCTTGTGCCCTAGCCTAAGAATAAAAAAAGATAGGCTTTAATTTCAGTTTGTTTGTATTGCATACTTGAAATCTTTAGGTTCTAAGTTGAAAACTTAAGGGAATTTATCGTTTCTTTCACTCTTTTGAAAAGGGAACTTCCCCTAATAATTTGAAGAACAATTTTACTGTACATGCTGTTCCATTTTGTGTTACAGCTAAAGGTGTGAATTAAAACATTAGCAAAAGTAACATCAACTAATAGAAGAGCATCACTTCCTTCCAAGGCAAGATGAATAAACATTTTCAATCAGATAATCATCCCAGAAAATAGAGTACACTTCTTAAGTAGAAGGAATTTAACATAAGTATGAGTTGCTGAATTCCAGGAAATTACAAATATCACTTTTACAAAAACTTTTCTCAAACTCTCAAAGGAAACCCTATGTTTATGAAGGATCAAGGGTCAGCAAAAGTAGTTGCTTTCCAATGAATCAGTATGTAAAAAGAAAGTATATAACAATCCAGATGTAAAGGTGTATTGTAATGTCCCATTTTGATAATTTTAAACTGCCAATTTTTTCCTTCATTTTTCAAAAGAAGTATACTCTTACTCTTCACAACACCCTGGTTTGGGTTTTGGTATGGATTTAAAGTTTAAACTTATAACTAGAAAAGAATGAGCAGAGCTTAAAAATCTTCTGAAATTAACTGCTTAGTATTGAAGTTTAATTGATAGATGCCTGAAGCAGCACGCGGCAAAAAATGACTCATAAACAAAAACACCAAAAAAAAAAATTAAAGATACCCATACGAAGCAACAACCCAATCCAAGGCTGCCTACTACGTGTGTTTACCAGTGCAGTTTGGAATCAATTGCATAGTATTTAAGATTTCTTAAGACATACATAAAGCAACAAACTGCAAAAAGATGCTCAAAAACAAAAAAATAAATAAATTAAATTAAAGAGGGCTTAAAGACGTCGAAAATTCTCAATTTCTACCACAGACGCAAAAGAAACCCTACCTGTCTCAATTCTAACTTGACAGAAGGAAATTTCCTCAGAATGTGATGAACAAGCTTCTGTGCAGTATCGACATTCTTATCTTGCCCATCCACGTCAGTATTCGAAGATGACCCCGAATCTTCATCCGAACCAGACCCTGCATGCTTTCTCTTCCTGTCATTTTTACTTCCCTTTCTTTCATGTTTTTCTCTTTTCCTCTTATTTCTCCTTTTCCTCTCTCTGCGCCTCTCATAGTCCGAATCCTCGTCAGAATTCTCCTCTAACCTGTAATCAACCTTTCTTGATTTATGAGATTTCCTGTAACTCCGCTTCTTCTTCGAACTCTTTGTATCTTCTTCTGTTTCAGAAACAGAATAATCAGAGCTTGTACGCGCATCGTCGCCTTTACTTCTCCGCTTTCTAGAATTTTTCTTTCTGTTTCTTTTCTCGCTCTCGCCTCCCATTTTTCCTAAAATAGCCCTCCCAGTTTCGATTGAACCCGTTTTCAATCCTTTTTTTATTTTTCGCCTTTTTTTCGGCTGTTTTTCGCCGCTTGTTACTGCTTTCCCCGCCGCTATTGGTTTCCGCTCCGCGAAACTCTTCCTCGCATAAGGGTCTTTGAGCTGCAGCCTGAAAATAAGGTTTCGGCGAGGGTCTTGTATGTTCATTAAAATGAAAATTACGGCCAAGATCCTAATAAGGAGCAAATTTAGATTTTAACATTATGGCATTCTTTACCCTACGTAGTTAATTAACATAATTAATATAAAATCTATTTTTTATATAATAAAAAAATAATTATAAAATATATAATTATATTACTTATTATTATTATACATTATATTCTTTAACAAAACTATTAAATATATATATAAATTTTAAAATTACTAATTACTAATTATTATATTTTTATTTAATACAAAATATAATTAATATATTATATATTTCATATAATACAGATTAAATTATATATAATATAATTATATTTATTATTATATATAATACTATATATTGGTTATAGTATTATTATATATTATATTATATAATACAAAATATTTAATATAAATATGAAATTATTATAGTGGGAGGTTGGGTGGGCTCCCCATCGCCCCTCACTTGGGTTGAGGTGGCCAGGGTGGACGTGAGCTGGCGAAAGGAAGTTTTAGTTCCCATGTTTCTTCGGGACTCGGATTGGTGGCATGCAGGGTCCTGTCATCCTGGCGTTGTTAAAGGCACGTCGGGCTTTGGTTCCCTAGTTTAGTTCGTGGTCGTGCCGTGTGGTTCTTCATTTATTGCTCTCATCATGATTTCAAGTTGATGGACGGTGGCGGCAGTTCATTTCATGCCAAGGACATTTGTTTGCTTAGCCATTATTCTGTTCCGTATGCAACCTGACGGATAATAATTCAGGCTCTCTTATTTAGCTAATGATGTCTTTTCAAAGACATGGGTTTCGTTTGATTTTGTGTTATGTGGTTTTGTTGCAAGGAGCGACTGTCATCTGCTCGCTAATGGAGAAAAAATTGATGTCTAAGTTCACAATCCTCATCTCGGTGGAAGGTCTGGAATCCTTCGGCGCCGACACCCCAATCTCGTTAGTGGCTAAGGAAAGGCAAATTGCCTTTCGTGAGGTCTCGGATCTGCATTTAAAGCGCATTCTGCTTGTGGATGACCCGGCGACGACGGCAGCTATGAAGATGGTCCTTGGCAAAGGACATCTTGAAAGGAATGAGTGCGCCCGAGATAACACGAGTATCTCTTCCCGGTTTCTTGCCGTGCTCCTGGATATTGAAACCCCGAAGGCGGAGGCATTGGACTTGATGGTTCGTCTTTTCCGGGATGACCTGCTTGGAGGCATCGAAACAACTCTGAAGGCAGCCTTCATTGGTAAGGGTATTCTGCGGCCTGCAGATATTGCTTCTCTTTGGGTGTCAGATGAAGCAGTCAAAGTATTTCCTTTCCTCCTTGATCTCAAAGGACCCGCTTTATCAAGGCATCGGATGCTAGCAGAGGTGGCGGTGGGTTTTCTGAAACGCAAACTGAAGCTGGAGCGGGGGGATGGGTTGGCTTGCTTGGAAGGCTTCATTCAATTCGCAGAGTTGAATGGTTTCTAGTAAATTTGGGTGGTGTTGGAGTCTCGTCTGGTTTTTTGCTTTTGCCATGTTTCTCTTGGTGGCTTCGAACTTATGTTAAATATATTTTGTAATATGCGGGTAACCCTATGTCTACTCTCCTCCTTTCTTCTCTATTGCCTGCTTTTGGAACGGTTCGAAGCTGTGGTTCTCCTCGTTAAGCTATTTTTTGGCTGACTGTGGGCATTATCTAGAAAATTTCCTGCTTAGCAGATACTGTAAATCTCTCTTTTATCAATAAAATTCTCACCTTACGGATCAAAAAAAAAAATATGAAATTATTATAATTATTAATTATTAATTTTATATAGATCAAATTAAATTAATTTATAAAATATTTATTATTATATATAGGTTATAGTATTATTATATATTATATTATATAATACAAAATATTAAATATAAATATGAAATTATTATAATTATTAATTATTAATTCTATACCAATCAAATTAAATTAATTTATAAAATATTTATTATTATATATAATAGTATATATAGGTTATAGTATTATTATATATTATATTATGTAATACAAAATATTAAATACAAATATGAAATTATTATAATTATTAATTATTAATTCTATATAGATCAAATTAAATTAATTTATAAAAAATCTCATAGTTTAATTGATCTTTGGATAGATTAGGAAAAAGAAAATTATATGTATGTTAATATGTTAGAGATTATGTGGTGAATGTAATAGTTAATACATAAAATAAAATAAAAATATATATAATAATATTATATAATAAAATATAAAATAAAATTAATAATATAATAAAAATCCTTTTGTGAAAGTAAAGGTTGTTCTTGTCAGGCTATGGGTGTCTGGCGTTGTTGTGGGTGTTGTTTCAGGAGTAGTTAAAAAGTTTACCAAAAGAAGAAAGGCTCGATGTTTGGTCAAAGTAGGGGTAGAAGTGAAAAGCGTTGTAATTGTCTCACTTTTTTGGTGTGTTGTCTAGGTTTGGTAGTAGAGGCAAGTGTAATAAGGTTGTTTGTATTTGCAGTAGGTGTAGGGCCCTTGTTTCACAGTTTGTATCCTAGGGGTCGGGGTCTATGTATGTTTGCTTAGATGTATTTGAACTTTCATAATGAATAAAGGGAGTCACCCCCTAAGGTGGTACTTATCTAAATAATAATAATAATAATAATAATAATAATGACCCTGGGGTGTAGACCGATTGGTCGAGTCGTTGAAAGACACATATGACCGACGCAGGTTCAAGCCTCGTCTGATACCCAATTCGGTTTACCCAGCCGCACCCAGGGTGGGTCCCCTACAGGTTATCATGCGGCCCAAAGGATTTGTTGTCTCACTGGTGAACAGAAACTTAAGCGAAGCCTGCACTATCGCTAAGGCAGACACCTCTGAGATATCAAAAAATAATAATAATAATAATATATAAACAATATCATTTTTAAAATGACCTACCAATTAACCTCATGTACTACACAAATGTATGCAAAAAATAAACCACTTTTTTCTCTAATTAACCTTCCACACCTCTTCGACATACCCATTGCACACCAAGGTGTGATTGCTAGTTATAGCAATATGCTCAAATTTAGAAGCCAGCTTACGGGAAAGCTCTTCAAATTGAAGAGAAAAAATAAATTTACTTTTGATTAGTGATGGAAGCAACTAAAATTTGCTTGACCTTGTGTTGCAGCTATGGGTCTCCAAAATGAGACCCTAAATGTGAAAAAAAATATTTCCAGTGTGATTTATGACTAAATAGCTCATTTAAATTAGGAGGTTGCTTCGGAATGTGAATCCAAAATCCAACTAATGCAATTGCTTATCTAATTTGTTGTTCTATCGGCAACAACCACATTACATCATTTGTTGAATTCAAATTAATTGTTTAAATATTATTTATGGATTTGATTGTGTTGGTGTGTTTTTTCAATCACATTTTGAATCACATTTCTTTAGATCATGAGAATGATAGAGAGTTGAAGAAGAGAAAATGATCAAACCATATATTTAATTTGTTTTTTCACATTGTTGATGTTTAGATTCTAATAATTTAGATTAATCTAATTAACCATTCTAGAACACCTTTTATAATAACTCCTAAATTAAATTAAACTAGCAATCGCACCTTGGTGTGCAATGGGTACACTGAAGAGGTATGGATGGTCAATTAGGGAAAAAATTGGTGTATTTTGTGCATACATTTATGAGTAATCCCACAATACTGGTTTACAATTTTTCGCCAAACTAGACATTGAATTTATTTTTTTAAACTAAATCTTCACTTTCATGCACCTATAGCTACTAAACCGTGAGGAATTTGAAGATAATGCAAACTAGTGATTTGTGGCATTTTGTGTGTAGATTCTACATTTTTTTTTTTTTTTAATCATATTGCATTTCTTTTTCCATCTCCTTCGAAAACTACTTTTTATCTATAAACACCATTTTCAAATAGTGATGTTCACCGTAAACAACATAACTTTTTTTCTAAGAAGGATAAAATTCTTTTTTTTTTAAATTTAGCTTTGTAACTATGATATCTAACAAGTTCATTTGGTTTCATAGTGTTTTATTGAAATTTTTTTCTTAATCAAGTTTTGAAGTCAAAACAATCACAATTTAGACATAGGCAAACTGTAAACAACATAACTTTTTTTGTATGTATCGAAATTCAATTTTTTTACTAGATCAAGGACATCAATACCTAGCTTGAACATATTTTTTAGAATTTTTTTTATAATCTACTATTTTCCCACATGTGCAGAACAAAGAACTTGATCTTCGATGAAAAACCTATGTTTAATTAAACTAAAAAAATACATAATAAAACCAAAATATATTAAAATTATATTTGATGGATATCTCGTTCTGAGGACTACCATCACCCAGTTGGGTATATGAAGTTTCCTCCATTTTCATCCTCAACCCAAACTTTGAAAGGCAATTTTTTGCAAAAATTTGGTGCAAGAAGGAGAGAAGGGCAAAAAAGGAGGGTTCACTCGAACCCCCCCTTGGAGCAAACCCCCTTGACCTTTTGAGCGAAGGGGGGTTTGCTCAAAGGGGGGTCCGAGTGAACCCCCCTTTTTTTAAAATTTCCCTTTGTTTCCATTCTGGAAAACATGCAAAAAGTGGGTCTCGTCATTAAAGAGGGTTCGCTCAAAGGGCGATTCAAGCAAACCCCTTTTGGGTTAGAGCGAACCTCCCCATTCATGCGAACCCCCCAAAACCCGAAATTCTGCATGGGGGCATTTTTTCAATTTTCCTTCCTCAACAGAATTGTAAACCAATTTTGTGGGATCACCCTTATGCACTATATGAGGTCAATTCCTAGGCCATCTAACAAATGGTGTTATTTTTGCAACAAGGATCCAAACACCACTTATCTGAATTAAGAAAATGATGAGGTTCCATGGTGCAGGAGCATCTGGCAAAGTTGGAGCACCTGGCAAAGTTGGAGCACCTGGCAAGGTTTAAGCTTTATTGTAGTTTTTGGTTAAAGTTTAATTTTTTTGTGTTATGTAAGGTCTTGAACACCATCTTAATTGTGTTTGGGGACCTTTTCTTCTTAGATTAGAAGTTGAATAAGTTTTGCAATCCATTTTGTGGTTGTTTTATAAGCTTGAGACCAAGGTTGTTAAACACATTGTGTTTTCCAACACTCAACTTTTGGTCATTCTTGAGCTCGAAAAAGGAAACCTAACTGTTTCCAAGCATTTTTAAAAGGGATCTCTCAACCTGTTTGGAGGTTAGAAGGTTTGGAGCATTTGCAGTTTTTTTGAGAATGACAAAGAAACAGTGATTTTGGTGTGGAAGTTTATGTTTTTCTGTTCTTGTTGTGTGACAGCTGCCATATGAATTGAAAGAGGTGTTTTGTAGTTTGGTTTGGCATGTAGTGAAGCCTTTGGTAGTTTTTTTTTTGGTACATTAATTAGTTAATTCATCGCTTTCATCCATTCTTGTAAATTCTTTGTTTTCTCCTTATTGTTGTTTTGACTGGAAACTGTATAAATATGGGGTTTTAGGCTGCATTCCCTCCGTACCAAGAAGTATGGACTTGATGGGAATGTGGCCAAGATCCCTGCCTGTACATATCTTAGTTGTAGAAGTTAATAGGAGTTCTGGAATCATGATCAAAGTCTTTCCCTAGGCAAGTTTGTTGATACCCGACTTGGGAAGACAGTGAAACACACAGTCCTAATGTGGCAGGGGTGATGAATTTTTGATAAGGCAATGCGTGTAGTGGTTGAAAGAGCCTTCATAAAGGTTGTCAAGAAGGTAGAATTCTTGACTGATCATTTGGAGGTTGTAAAGAGCAGACAGACCAAGAAAATGGTCTATAAAACCCTAGTTTTTGGAAAAACTTGAGTTCTGACTGTGTACGGACAGAGAGGGTCCCAAACCCTAAAAATATTAAAGAGCTTGGAAAAAGAACCAGGGTGTCAGAAGGGAGTTTGGCACAATCTCATAAAGGTGAGGAGTTCTAACCAGTTTACTTGTGTAAGGAGGCCTAAAAGGGGCTCAAGGCTAGCAGCCCTACCCAAACCCTAAAACAGGGTTCTTGGTTAAGCGATGGAGAAATTTTGATGGCAGGTCAACAAAGAGTCCTTGGAAGATGGTTTTCATGCCATGGGAGACATTTCACACCCCTGCAACAAGGTTAGGAAGCATTGGAGGTTAGTTAGTCTTTAAGTGTATTAAGGGCTAGTTGGTGAATGTGAGGAAAAGCATCAAGAATTACTATGTTAAGGCATTGTGAATGATAGTAGGGTTGGTCAGAAGTACCAGGGGTACCTCATTAGCATTGGGGACCTATAGGTAGTGTGGTGGAGAGAGTGACACCAAGGGGTTATCAAAGGTGAAACCCAGAGCATTGAGTTAGTGATTGACTCAATCCAACCCTGTCCCTATCAGATTGGTATCAGAGCAAGCAAAATATTTGGGAAAGCAGCTTATATGTCAGAAGTTGAGTCAAGTGAAACTCCCAACATGGTGAAAAATGCACAATTAGCCAAGAGGGTTGAAGAATAAGAAGAGGACAACAAATCTTTAAAAGAAAGAATAGAGCAACTTAAGAAAGCATTGAACAATGCAAGGTTGGAAGGAACGGTACCAAAGGAAAAAGAGGTTGTAGAAGAAGACAAGGTCCTTGAACCTGACCCTGTTCTGGAGGAGGAGCCTTTCTTGAAGGCATTGAAAGCCTTGAGTGGAAAAGGACTTGAGGGCATACCACTGTTCAGTGGAAAGATGGAACCTGATTTGGTCATGGATTGGATAGAAGGCATGGAGAATCACTTTGAGTGTGATGGAGTTACTGAAGCATAGAAGGTGAAGGTTGCTAAATCAAGGTTGAGAGGATCAGCCTTGACATGGTGGAAGTTTATTCAGACTGAGCGGGAAAAAGAAGGCAAACAGCCCATGTCAACTTGGAAAGGAATGGTTGCTAAAGTGAAAGAAGCTTACATGCCAGATGACTATGAGATTCAATTGCACAAGAAGAGGCAAATTCAGAGGCAGAAAGACCAAGATGTCAACACCTACACTGAGGAGTTTCAAAAACTTTGCATGAGGTCCAATATGACAAAGGATGAGAGTCTTAAAGTGGCTAGGTATCTTACTGGTTTGAAATGGAACATCCAGGAGGAGATGGCTCTACTGAGTCCCAAGACAGTCCACCAATGTTATCAGTTGGCTATAAAGATTGAGGAAAGGAACAAAAGAAAGCAAGATCAGGCTTCTAAGGGCAGAGGCAAAGGCAGAGATCAAAGAGGACAGCGTGGTGGTTACCAAGGTAGAGGTAATGATCAAAGGAACCAAGGAGAATCTAAGCTCACTGAGCATGGAGGTGAAACATCTTCAAGAGGAGGATTCAACAGAGGAAGAGGACCTCAAGGAGGTTCAAACAGAGGAAGAGGAGCAGGCAAGAGCAAATCTTATTTTGCAAATATGAAGTGTTACCATTGTAACCAAATGGGACATCCAGCTTATAGGTTCCCAAAGAAAGCATCCTCTTCTAGCAATGAAAAGAGAGTGGCTTATGCACAAGAGGACACCATGAGTCCTAAGGCAACTGAGATCAGTCATATAGAATCTGAAATTGGAGAGAGTCTGATGTTTAACAGAGTGTTGATCAGACAACTAGTCAAGGAGGAACCTAAGCAAAGAAGAGCTCTTTTTAGAGTAAGGTGCAAGATACTTGGAAAATTGTGCAAAGTCGTTGTAGATTCAGGTTCAACAGACAATATAATCTCAGAGGAGGCAGTAACTAAACTGAAATTGCAGAAGGTACCTCACAATAATCCCTACAAGGTCACATGGTTGAATAAAGGGCAGAGTGTTTTGGTTAATGAGCAAGTAACAGTGGAATTTTCAATTGGAGGCTATAAAGACAAGCTAGTTTGTGATGTATTACCCATGGATGCATGCCATCTACTACTGGGTAGACCATGGAAATATGATAGAAGTTCCATTTATGATGGGAAAGAGAACACCATCTCATTCAAGAAGGATGGAAGAACCTTCAAGCTGCAGTCATTGACAAAGGAAGATGAGGGACAGTCAAAGGTACCTAACATCATGTTGAGCAGTGGCAAGGAGTTCCTTAAGGACCTACACCAAGGGAATGAAGGATATGTGATCATGATGCAGTCCAAAGAGGAAGAAAAGGTTGAAAGGACAGTCTTACCAAAAGCAGTCCAAAGGTTGCTTGATAAGTACAAGAGTATAGTCAGTGATGGAACACCTACAACTTTACCTCCAAAGAGAGCTATAAGTCATCAAATTGACTTCATACTTGGAGCCTCATTGCCTAATAAAGCAGCATATAAGCTTACACCTGAGCAAAACCTAGAGGTAGCTAGGCAAGTGGAAGAATTATTGAATCAAGGTCTGATTCAAAAGAGCATCAACCCATGTGCAGTCCCAGTGGTTTTAGCAACTAAGAAAGGAGGTAAGTGAAGAATTTGTACTGATTCTAGAGCAATCAATAGGATTACAATCAGATATAGATTCCCTATCCCTAGAATAGAAGATTTAATGGATTGCCTTGGAGGAGCACAGTATTTCACTAAGTTGGACCTCAAGAGTGGCTACCATCAAATCAGAATTAAGGAAGGTGATGAGTGGAAGATAGATTTTAAGACAAATGATGGGTTATATGAGTGGAAAGTGATGCCATTTGGTCTCTCAAATTCCCCTAGCACATTCATGAGACTAATGAATGAGGTGATTAAGGATTTCACAGGGATCTTTGTAGTAGTCTATCTTGATGACATACTGATTTTCAGTAAGACAGCAGAAGAACACTTGAAGCATGTGGAGATGGTTCTTAAAAGGTTGCAAGAGGAGAAGTTGGCAATCAACCTTGAGAAGTGTGAGTTCTTCAAGCAAGAACTTGTGTATCTAGGCTTTGTAGTATCCAAAGGACCCTGAAGATGGATCCAAGCAAGGTGGAAGCCATCCTAAACTAGCCTACACCAACCACAACAATAGAGGTAAGAAGCTTTCATGGTTTAGCTCAGTTCTATAGAAAATTCGTAAGGAATTTTAGTGGTATATGTGCACCAATACTGGATACAATCAAGGGTGGTATGAAAACAAAGTTTAAGTGACTCTAGAAGCTGAGAAAGGGTTTGAGAAACTGAAACAAGAAGTGGCAACTCAACCTATTTTGTTATTGCCTAGTTTTGACAAGTTATTCATAGTTGAGTGTGATGCAAGTGGAGTAGCAATAGGAGGAGTACTTAGTCAAGAAGATAGGCCTGTAGCCTTCTTTAGTTAAAAGCTCAATGAAGCCAAGCAAAAATACTCCACCTATGATCTAGAATTATATGCTTTAGTGCAATCCCTTAGGAAGTGGAGGCATTATCTGTTGCCCAAAGAGTTTGTGGTTTTCACTAATAACCAGGCACTTAGTTACATTAACACCCTAGAGAAGTTGAGTAATAGACATTTGAAATGGATGGAATACATCCAAGCTTTCACATTCACTATCAAGCACAAAAAGGGACAAATGAATAAGGTGGCAGATGCATTAAGTAGAAGAATGCTGACAGTGCAGGAGATACAGCTGAAAAGCATTGGTTTAGAGAGTTTCAAAGACCTCTATGGTGAAGATGAAGACTTCTCAGAAGCTTATAAGGTATGCTCTGATTTTGAGAATCATTTTCATAGTCAATATGCTGAGTATACATTGCAAAATGGATTGTTATTTAAGGGCAGTCAGTTATGTGTTCCAAGAGGATCCATGAGGGAAAATTTGATTCTAGAAAAACATAATGGCAGTCTTAGTGGGAATTTTGGTATTAATAAAACTTTAGAGCTTGTTCAACGGTTCTATTACTGGCCAAAGTTAGCAAGAGATGTCAGAAAATATGTGGAACAGTGTGTTGTATGCATGAAAGCTAAAGGAGGAGCTAGCAATGCTAGTTTGTATCAACCCCTGCCCATTCCAAACAGACCATGGGAGTGTGTGAGCATGGATTTTGTTGTAGGTCTTCCTAAGACCAAAACTAGTTTTGATAGTGTTTATGTTGTGGTAGACAGATTTAGTAAGATGAGTCACTTTATTCCCTGCAAAACTACTCATGATGCAAGCTACATAGCACACCTTTTCTTCAGGGAGGTTGTAAGGATTCATGGCTTACCTTTAAGCATTGTTTCTAATAGAGATGTGAAGTTCATGAGTCATTTTTGGAAGACTCTATGGAGCAGATTGGGAACAAATCTGTCATTTGGATCAGCCTACCATCCTCAGACCGATGGTCAAACAGAGGTGGTTAACAAAGTGTTGGGAAACCTTTTAAGGTGCTTAACTAAAGAATATGGACAAACATGGGATATGGTGATCTCACAAGCTGAATATGCCTATAATGATAGTGTCAATAGAACTACAGGGAAAAGTCCTTTTGAGGTTGTGTATGGGATGCACCCAAGAGGCATTTGTGAACTCAGAGACCTTGGAACAATGGAAAATAGGAGTGGACATGCAGAAGACTTCACTCAGACCATGAAGGAGATTCATGAGCAGGTCAAGAAGACAGTTATAGCAGCAACCCAAAAGTTGAAGGAAAAAGTTGATTTGTCAAAGAGAGAGGTGCAATTTGCAATTGGGGACTATGTTATGGTCCACCTCAACAAATCCAGATTGCAGAAAGGAATGGCAACCAAGTTATAGATGAAAAGAGTGGGTCCATGCAAGGTGTTAGCCAAATATGGCAAGAATGCATATAAGGTGGAATTACCATCAGATTTGGGCATCTCTCCAGTTTTCAATGTTGCTGATTTAATCAAGTACAAGGGATCAGTCAATGATGAGGGTCAAAATAGCAAGGAAATCTTCAAGGACATCAGTAATGTGACTCTTCCCCCACAAGACAAGCTTCAGGCAGAGAAGGTCTTGCAGTCAAGAGTGCATAAAGCTACAAGACACGAGGTGTACATGGAGCACCTTATCAAGCGGAAGAACAAACCAGAATCAGAAGCCACTTGGATACAGGAGGACCAGTTCAAGAAACTTGGCATTGACCTGACATTGGTCCCTCCTTCCTCTCCTTAGTTGTTTGGGCAGAGAGGGGGAGAATGGTGCAGGAGCATCTGGCAAAGTTGGAGCACCTGACAAAGTTGGAGCACTTGGCAAGGTTTAAGCTTTATTGTAGTTTTTGGTTAAAGTTTAATTTTGTTGTGTTATGTAAGGTCTTGAACACCATCTTGATTTTTTTTGAGGACCTTTGCTTCTTAGGTTAGAATTTGAATAAGTTTTGCAATCCATTTTGTGGTTGTTTTATAAGCTTGAGACCAAGGTTGTTAAACACATTGTGTTTTCCAACACTCAACTTTTGGTTGTTCTTGAGCTCGAAAAAGGAAACCTAACTGTTTCCAAGCATTTTTAAAAGGGAGCTCTCGACCTGTTTGGAGGTTGGAAGGTTTGGAGCATTTGCAGTTTTTTTGAGAATGACAAAGAAATAGTGATTTTGGTGTGGAAGTTTCTATTTTTTTGTTCTTGCTGTGTGACAGCTGCCATATGAATTGAAAGAGGCGTTTTGTAGTTTGGTTTGGCATGTAGTGAAGCCTCTGGTAGTTTTTTTTTGGTACATTAATTAGTTAATTCATCACTTTCATCCATTCTTGTAAATTCTTTGTTTTCTCCTTATTGTTGTTTTGACTAGAAACTGTATAAATATTGTTGGAAATAGGATGCCATTTAATTGCAAATCCTAAACATTAATTATTTCATGTATCTCCTAGATTCTTGGAATGTGCTCAACAACACTAAGATTAGGATGAGATTAATATTTGGATGAAATAAATCATGAAATTGACATTTGTATTTATTCCTAAATAATAGGAGCATGTGGGTGCACACATGGTAAGGTGAAACTCACCTTGTGTCCAGTTAACTATACGGAGTACAGTTAACACTTTTGAATGCATGTAGAGATCCTAGGAGTTAGGATTTGATGTTTGCTTGAAGTTCAATTAAGTTGATTAAGTTAAGTTGGATAGTTCAATTTGGTTCGGTTCAGTTCAATTATCTTGTTGCATGCAAGTGCATGCATGTTGGTTATTTTGAGTTGCATGTAGTTAGCTTCAATTAACTTGTAATGCATGGCTAAATAACATTGAGTTGTATGACAGATAACAGGGACTACCTCCAGTTAACAAGGGATGACCATTCTTTGGGAATGGTGTTGAGTAAATGTTTCAGTTAACTATAAAGCACTTGAAGCCAACTTGGGCACCCAAGATGCTTTATTGGAATTAACTCCAATGCATGATAAGATATTTTTGAAGGCTCAGCTAAGTAGCTTTACTTAAGGGCGCCATCTTTGAGGAATAGCTTTGGAATTATCACCGAAGTGAAGGAGAAGTTGTAGCTTCAGTTTGGGACACCCAAATGCATGATGCACATGATGTAAGCTTTAGTCTTCACTGAAGAACTCTACTTGAAGGAATATGGCGTACCTTTTCAAGGGCTTGAGCTTATGCATTGTAATTATCACCATTTTGAGATTACAAGGTTGCATATTGTCTATATATCTCATTCAAGTTGAATAGAGTTTGAGATTGGTTATTGCAGGTGTGAAGAAGATTGGTAAAGATAGAAGAAGCATTCTCAAGCAAGAATTGGAGCTATTGTAATTTAGAGTTTGAATAATAGAATAATTCTTGGTGGATTTTTTTCCCGAAAGGGTTTCTCCACGGTATATCTTGTGTGAAACTTCTATTATCCCGTCTAGTTCTTCTAAATAATTCTCTCTACATTCTACAACAGTAAAATGGATTAATCAAGATAATCATCCACAAAGAATTTATGTAACAAAGAAAAGACTTACTTAGATTAGCAATATTGAAGTTTTACAAAGCATTAAGCTAAGAAAACACCTCATTTTTCAACAAATATGGGGTTTTAGGCTGCATTCCCTCCGTACCAGGAAGTATGGACTTTATGGGAATGTGGCCAGGATCCCTGCATGTACATATCTTAGTTGTAGAAGTCAATAGGAGTTTTGGAATCATGATCAAAGTCTTTCCCTAGGCGAGTTTGTTGATACCCGGCTTGGGAAGACAGTGAAACACACAGTCCTAACGTGGTAGGGGTGATGAATTTTTGATAAGGAAATGCATGTGGTGGTTTTAGGAGCCTTCACAAAGGTTGTCAAGAAGGTAGAATTCTTGATTGATCATTTGGAGGTTGTAAAGAGCAGATAGACCAAGAAAATGGTCTATAAAACCCTAGTTTTTGGAGAAACCTGAGTTTTGACTGTGTACGGACAGAGAGGGTCCCAAACCCTAAAAATCTTAAAGAGCTTGGAAAAATAACCAGGGTGTCAGAAGGGAGTTTGGCACAATCTCATAAAGGTGAGGAGTTCTAACCAGTTTACTTGTGTAAGGAGGCCTAAAAGGGGCTCAAGGCTAGCAGCCCTGCCCAAACCCTAAAACAGGGTTCTTGGTTAAGCGATGGAGAAAATTTGATGGCAGGTCAACAAAGAGTCCTTGGAAGATGGTTTTCATGCCATGGGAGACATTTCACACCCCTGCAACAAGTTTAGGAAGCATTGGAGGTTAGTTAGTCTTTAAGTGTATTAAGGGCTAGTTGGTGAATGTGAGGAAAAGCATCAAGAATTACTTGGTTAAGGCATTGTGAATGATAACAGGGTTGGTCAGAAGTACCAGGGGTACCTCATCAGCATTGGGGACCTATAGGTAGTTTGGTGGAGAGAGTGACACCAAGGGGTTATCAAAGGTGAAACCCAGAGCATTGAGTCGGTGATTGACTCAATCCAACCCTGTCCCTATCATTCCATTACCAATATACTCATGCTATGTTTGTAATAGGGGAGAGAGGGGGTTAAGGAGATAGAGATTGAGGAAGATAGAGATACATATGGAGATGTAGATGTAGGAGAGGGATATGGAGAGAGAGAGAGCTATATAGAGGGAGAGAGAGGGATAGAATGAAAGAGGGGGAGATAGAAAGATAAAGATAGAGATAGAAAGTGATATATTGAGAGAGACAAAGAGAGGGATATATAGGTGTAGAGAGTTGGAGATATAATGAGATAGAGATAAAGGGAGAGATGCAAATAGATATAGATTTATAGGTCTAGGAAGAGGGAGAGGTAGAGAGAGGGAGAAAGATCAATGGATGGAGAGAGGGAGGCATGTCTAGTGATAGTGAGGGAGAGAGGAAGATAGTGGGAGAGAGGAAGGGGGAGAAAAATAAAGAGAGAGAGAGAGAGAGGTATAGGGAGAGATAAAAATAGAGAGAAATAGTGAGATAGAGAGGGAGAGATAGAGAGGAAGAGAAAGAGATATAAAGAAAGAGGGAGAGGGAGAGAGAGAGATATATAGATGGTGAGATAGAGTGATAGAGAGAGAGATATAAAGAGATATAGAGAGGGGGGAGAGACAACGAGATAGACAAAGAGAAGTAGAAATAGACAAATAAAGATGGATAGAGGGAGAGAGAAACAGGGAAAATAAAGAGAGGGAGAAAGAAATGGGGGGAGATAGAGGGAGAGAGAAACAGGGAGAGACAGATAGATGGGAGAGAAAGAGGGAGAGATGGATAAATGGGAAGAGAAAGAGATATAGATATATGGGAAGAGAAAGGGAGAGATAGGTAGAGATAGAGAGATAGATAGGGGGTAGGGAGGGAGAGAGAGAAAGAGATGGGGAGAGATAGAGAGAGGGAGAGAAAGAGACAGGGAGAGAGGGAGAGAGAGGGAGAGAGATAGGTAGAGGAGGGAGAGAGAGAGAGAGGAGGGGGGAGAGAGGTGGATAGATAGATAGAGATAGAGGGTAGTGAGGGAGAGATGGCTCAATATATATATGGAGAGGGAGAGGGGGAGATATAAATAGAGCATGATATAGATAGATAGAGAGGGATAGGGATAGAAAGAGATAGAGAGAGGAGTGAGAGGGAGATTGAGACAGAGAAATAGAGATAGAGATATAGAGGAGGACAGATGGAGTGAATGAGAGAGATAACATAGAAGTCGTTGTGTTGCATCACATGAAATTAATATTATATGCTATATTTTATATAATGTAAATTTATTTTTAAAATAATATTATGGTCATATTTAGTATCATATATTATATTTTATATTAGAAATAATTAAATGTGAATATAATATATAATTAATAATACATAATGTATATTTTATATAATACAAAGAACATAGAAGTCGTTGTGTTGCATCACATGAAATTAATATTATATGCTATATTTTATATAATGTAAATTTATTTTTAAAATAATGTTATGGTCATATTTAGTATCATATATTACATTCTATATTAGAAATTATTAAATGTAAATATAATGTAATATATAATTAATAATGCATAATGAATATTTTATATAATATAAAGTAAATTATATATAAGTATATTTATTATTATATATAAAAATATATATTATTAAATTTTTTTAAAGTGAAAAGTGGCGAACCACTTGTAATATTATATTATATAAATAGATAATTACATAAACTGGTTCAAAGGGCATACTGGCAGGAAAGAACCAGTAAGAAAACCTCCAGTTATAGCCTGAAATTAAACTACAAGTTTGTTCAATTTCGTACAATTCTAAAGATTATAAGGCATGCTGAGAACACAAAATTCAGCACCAAGAACCCAAAATGCCATCCCCGAACTTATACTATCCCACTATATGAAATTTTACCAAAAAAAGGATACCCATCAAATGTGGCCTTAACCAATTGATTACAAATTTAAAACCCCAACAAAATTTGAAAAAACCCATTAAAAACATTTTCACCTTTTCAATGACCCCCCATTAACTGAATTTTCATCTTGCCCTTCTAATCTCTCTTCCAATTGAAGACCCCTCTCAAAAATTCTTCTGCTATGAACAGGGGCTCTATGTAGATTAGAGTGAGAAACTAGACGCGACGCAACCACCAAGGATGAATGTACCTGAGCTCTGTTATACACCCGACTTGGAGCTAATTGAACGTGATTTTGTCCTTGAATTGGTAGGTTGACTCCAAGCTAAAGGTCCAGAAGAACACCATTGATTGGAGGAGGTGGGACAAACACACAGAAATAAGCTAGGGCATAATGTTTCTCCTTGATTTCTAATTCCATCACATAACAAGTATGCCTCTAGTGTTTCCTTAAGGCACACAGCAAAAAAATGTCATTGTTAAATTGTAAAGCCAGTCTAATGGTGTCCAAAAGATCTTCAAAGCATTACCTTTTCTATACAAAAACCCTTGGAAACAACCCTCCAATAAACCCTTCCCAGCAAAGAAATTATAGTTTTGAACCGCACAAAGAATTGCATTATCCAAAATATATTGAACTTTGATATACTTTCTAGCCAATTCCTCTAATTTGACCAGAGACTGTATTAAATCAAGAGCATTTGACAGAAAAATGGAGATCACCTACGAAGGGAAGATAATTCGACGCGCCCGCAGATTGGTGATTTTGAGTCCCAATATGATACGAATGCCATCTTCAACTCTTACATTATCCATGATGAACATCGTTTTCAAGACATCTCGAGTGAGGTATTCTTCCACCAATCTCACCCACGGTTTGACTAGTAAGGAAACCTTCAGATTCCATGGACGAAATGCCATTAAGCTTGGACTGGAATGACGAAGTGCCAATTCTTAAGACTATAGAATTCTATTGCCTCTCACTACCTTTCTGCTATTGCTTTGAACTGTGCAAATGACTTCCTTCAAGTGCCTATTTAATACCAAATTTTTTCTAAATGGAGTGCATATTCATAATGAGAAGATGTACGAAAGGTTGAGCATTTAACACCTCTGTGTACTTCTTTAATTTTGGCTCGTGCTAGACAAATGCCCAAATGTAAAATGGTCGGTATGCACTATAAAACATCATTTACAAGTATGTTGAAAATATAAAATATGTTTAGCAGTTAATTTAAAGGGACTGATGCAACTTAGCATGGAATAAATGGAAATTATCGGACATGATCACATCATCAAGTGATAAGAGTGGTCCTTAATTATAGTTGTTGTGAATCGTCCTTTAATCTGCTACATATAACCATGAGGCTTAATGATTAATTATTACCTTGAAAATACCTCAAGTCACATGCTTATAATTGTAGCTTAGAGTTGATTTGGCATATGATATCCATGGTGGCTTTGTCACATGCTCATGTACTTCCAGTTCAGAGTTGATTTGGCATATGTCAACCATGGTGGCTTTGCTTCATAACTTTGACGATGAAGAGTTAGTCAAAGAGTCTCTTTGAAATAAGTTTATACCATTCGAATACAAGATTACCTCTTTTCTTCTTGTTGAATTAGATCAAATAATTGAGGAATTTCTTTTAACTGGTTTATGACCTACAAAACATTTATCTCCTTGTCCTCGCATCCAAGATTGGCAAGATAATCTGCTATCCTATTACCTTCCTTGTATGTGTGGTTAATTATGGAAGCACTAAAGCCATCTATCAAAGCTTGTGCTTTCTTTAAAATTTAACTTAAATTCCAATTTTGAACCTTTCTTGATTTGCATGCATTAATAACTATCAAAGAATCGCCTTTTATGTGAATATTTGCAATCCCCAAATTTTATGCCAATTATAATCCGAATAATAAAGCTTGTGCCTTTGTGTTATTATTCATACCATGAACTAAGTGGATTGAAGAGGCTACCAAGATATCCCCTAATGAGTTTCTAATATAGATTCCTACCCTTGACTAGCCTGATTCACTTTTGGATGCCCCATCGAAATTCAATTTGTCAAATCCCTCTTGTGGAGGGATCCATACAATTTAGTTTTTGTCAACTTTATTGGTGCTATTTTTCAGAAGGCTACCATCAAATGACAATTTAACACCTTTCCAATTCTTCAAAATGAAACTATCCCAGTTTGTAAACAAAGAGTTTATGAATTTTTATTTTTGTACACAACTTCTTACCCCTTATGAAACTGCTTTTTCAATTTTGACTAATGTCAACTCAACTGTAGATTTAGTTTTCCTGAAGATTCTCATGTTTCTTTCCCACCAAATGTTCCATATCACAATTACTGGGACCATGTACCAAATACAAGCAAAGAATGAAAATTGGTAAAGAAGAGGCCAACTCTGGAAGAGATCCCATATTGTGTTTGGGAGAGGAAAATGAAGATCTAATTTGCTCTTGATGAAAACCCAACTTTGATTGGAAAAATTACATTGGATAAGCAAATGATTAGTTGTTTCAAACTCTTGCTCACATAGTGGACACTTGAAAGGATCTACAATTTTTAGTTTAACTAGATGATCACTTGTAAGGATTATTTTCGGTATAGCAAGTCACGCAAAGCTACCTGCTTTAGGTAAGACTTTGTTATTCCAACAAAAGGAAAATGTATGTTGGGGCTGAAGGGAGTTTTCTAATTGACTTAGAACTGCGTAACCTTCTTTCACAGAATATGTCCCACCTTTTGATGTTGCCCAAATGATTTTGTCTTGCTTTGAAGATAAATACACTATTCTATCCTTCATAATATTGCAATAAATATTTGACAGTTGAGAAGAGATGGGGCTGGTAGGAGGCTTTTTCCACACTACTTTCCCAGTTAATGGATCCGATGATTGCACATAATCTAACAGATGAATACCCCAAGCCTAGATAAGGTTTCCCTTGCTTCTTTTAGTTCTCAAACTTCTGCCAATGGAGGTTTTCCATTCCAAGAGTCTACCCAAAACTTTACACTTTGGCCATCATTTACCTCCCAAGATGAGTATCTTGAAATGAGATTGATGTTGTTTATGATGAAATTCTAGATAGCAGAACCCTTTGGTGGGTTTTCCACTGTTAAAATTCTTGTTGGATTTTTACTATCTAAATATTTGACTTGCATTATCTTTGTCCACTTGGCCTTTAGGCTAGTATATATTTTCCATACAAGTTTAGTCCCAAATGCTTTGTTTCTCCATGAGAGATTTTGGGCTCCAGCCCCCTTGCTTCTTTCCCTTAGCCAGTCCTTCAAGCAAAATTAGAAGTACTTTTTTTGCTCGTTAATGATGCCTTTCTAGAGGACAGACCTTATGATATTTTCTACTTTTGAAATTACTGATGTTGGAGCTTTAAGAACAACAAGAAAATAATTTGGAATTGAAGCAAGAACTGATTTAATTAGAAGAATTCTACCTAACATAGAGAGCCATCTTGCTTTCCATAATAAAATTCTCGCTTTAAGTTTGTTAATTACCTTGTCCCAGTAGTGAGCTTTATTTGCACCTTTAAATAATGGAATCCCTAAGTACGTACAAGATAGCTTAGCTTCTTGAAAGCCCAAAGTTCTCACAATTTTCTTTTTCAAATCCTCGGGAGTATTTAAAATATAAATTTTGGACTTTGCTGAATTGATTTTTTGCCCAGATACAGATGAGTACTTATCCAGGACCTCTTTGATAATTAATAATTAATAATTAATATAATTTTATATTTTACAAATTAGATTAATAGATAAATATAAAACAATATATAATTAATATATAATATACATTTTATATAATACAAATTAAATTAAATTAGAATATTATATAAAATTATTTTATTATCATATATTATAATCTATAATAAAAAATGTTAAATATAAATATAAAAAAATTACAATTAATAATTAATATATTTTAAATTTGAAAGGTAGTTGACATTGATGATTTTTAATCAAATGAAATAAGTAAGACCAAGTAAAAAGAAAGAAAGAGTGATTATTGAATTAAATTGGAGAGTAGGTGTTAAATACATATATATACCTATACCAAATTGTCTACCACAGAATTGACCCCACCTTGCCACGCATTTATGATTATGATCATGGCAATGGGCTCTAAAAGGTTGGGGGAGTATTGGCCATGTCGTGCAATACTTAGTTGGCGGTTTCACATTCAAATGAATGACATACATGGAAACAAATATGAAGAAAGGGATTATTCTAAAGATCTACAAGAAGATGAGAGAATATATAATTGCATTGAAAATTGTGTACAACATATCAAAGGTTTGATAAATTATAGTTATGGAGGAATTACACATATAGAGATTCTAAAACATATCGAATTGATTTTGGTAAATATATATATTGCATTTGTCAACTTGTTTATAAAAAAACAGTGCCAAGAAAAAAGAAAGAAAAAGTTATTGAAAAAAGGGGTAAAGAAAAAGCGATCAAAAAATAGGGTAAAAAAGAAAGAAAGAAAAAGATGATGAAGAAGAAATTAAGCAATTAAGAAAGGAAGTATAAAAAATGCTTGATTATGTAAATAGAGAACTTCTTATTTATATAGACTTGGTTATCATTTTTAAGTAATTTGTGTAGCTATCCATTATTTAACTAATATAGGTATAATCCTTTTTGCATCGTATCTCTTTTGAACTAAGGAGCAATTGTGATGTAATTAGAATCGCCCCGATATATTGCCAACAATGGAAACTCTTCCAAGAGACCCTATAGAAGACTTGAAGCTAGAATGAAATCATTTGCAATGAAAGGATCAAAAGGACTCCAATTCTCTTTATTTTATTCCAAGAGAAACCAATAATATTGAGCTATTGATCCAACTAAGCAACCCGAAATATGATAGAATATGGTGAACTCTTTCGTAGTTGTTCCAACAATTGAAGGTTCTAAATGCCATTGATGCAAATAGTTTGCCCTTCGACCCTGGAAATCTAGAGTAAGTCTTAGGGAATTTTTCAAATAAGTAATTTTATTTTGTATAATAGCTTTTCCTATCTTATAGGGAAGTCCTTTGAAAAAATTGCTGAATTTTGGATTATAATTGTGAGGACCCCAACTTAATCTATACAAAGCTACTCCAATTATATCATTGTTTATAGTTGAAGTATTTTGGCTCATGTTAATTAGCATTATTTCATCAACAAGTTTTGCCAGATCTAGTGTAGTAAAGCCTTTGGTAGATAATCCAAATTCATTAAAGTAGTTCCACTCTTTTTTTCAAGTAGAGCCTTTTGTTACGTAAAAGCAAAGGAAATTCCGTTTCTCGATGTGGGTCAAGCAAGTTTTTAGTGTTGATAAATGTATTGAATCTTCATTTACTATGAGGAGGAGTTATTAGAAGTGGATCAATCTTCTTTGGAAGATGAGTTGAAGCAATAACAATAATATTTTGTTTGATGGTGGTTTCCTTTTCACCATCAATCACATTGTATGGATCCCCAAGGAGTTCATGAATGCTTGGAATCCATATGATGTAAGGAGACATCAATTTTTCCAATTTGAGTGCAAACACAAATTGGATAACTCTTCTCACAAAATACTCTGGAGAGTTAGGATCCTCTACTCAGTGATACAAAAACTTATGAGGTTTTTAATCATAATGAACTTTCTCATATACATCTTTTGGCCTACCCGACCACCAAGAGACCTGAGGATATTTTCATGCTCAAGGTATGATTTTTGAGTTGAAGATGTATACTCGGGTTCATAGTGAGACAAAAGTTTTTGTTGCCTCAAAAATCTTTTAGAAGATGTTCTTATTAAAGGTAAATAAGAATTTGCTGCTAAACTTTAGCCAAATATAATCATCCAGTTTCCTTAGGCCTTATCAATAAAATTTAATTTAAAAGGGATGGTACCAGGTAGAGTAGGTACAATCTCACTTGGTCATATAAAGATCAGTGAATTGGGATGGAAGTCATCTTCTGATAAAAAACAACGTTTAGATCGATGTTTCTACTAAAAATAATGAACTAGAACTTTATTTTCCAAAAGAAAAAAGAAAAATAAGAAAAATAAAAATATTTTCTTTTTATCCAAGAAATGATCTCGAGACACATTACTTTTTATGGCTATGAAAACATATGGCAATTTTTTTGATGGAAAGATATCTGGTCTTGAAAAAATTTATATATTGGTTTAAAAATCATTGTTGTGGTTTACTCAAAGGAGAAGAATCTTCTCATTTTGGTTTTGATATTCTATTAGAATACGTGAAAAAACATCACTACGATTATTATATATCGTAGATTATATCATGCATGATGATCCACTCTATAGTACAAATGGTGTGGAGTTATTTCACCAAATAGAGAATCTCTACCTTCATCGTGCAAGAAGAATGAAAAAGATTGTGACAAAAATTTATTGTCATATACTGAAGATACTAAGAGTATTTATTTCTATTTACTAGAGATAACGAAAGAGTTTTCTACATTGGCATTAGATAGCGAAGAAAAATTTTGTAAGAAAAAAGAGACTTATATAGATGATATTGAAGATATTGAGGATAATGAGGAAGAATTTCCTTTAAGTTATCACTCTTTAACTAAAGAAGAAAAAGAGCAGGTTGACGCTAATGTAAAACTAATAAAGAGTACACTTAATCTAGGAAAGGAATAATTTATAGAAACAAAAGAGCAATCTTATGAAGATTAAACACTTCCTATAAAAAAGAAACATGATTAACTAATGCTATTCAAATAGGCATAGGTGAAATAAATGGTATTATTGTTGCTCTTGGAGTTATGGATTTTCAATTTATGGGAGGCAGTATTGGCTCGATAGTGGGTGAAAAAATAACCCATTTAATACAGTATGCTACTGATAATTTTCTTCCATTAATTCTTATATGTGCTTCTGGAGGAGCACGCATGCAAGAAGGAAGTTTTAGCTTAATGCAAATGATTAAAATAGTTGTTGTGTTGAATACACATCAAAAGGAGAAAAAATTACTATATATTTCAGTTCTTACATCTCCTACAACTGGTGGAGTCACTACTAGTTTTGGTATGTTAGCCAATGTCACAATTGTCAAGCCTAATGCATACATTCCATTTGCAAGTAAAAGAGTTATTGAATAGACATTAAAGCAGATAGTAGATGATGAAGATCAAATATCTAATTCTTTATTTGATTTTGGAATGTTTGATAGCATGGTTTCATGAGCTCTTTTAAAAAATGTTCCAAGCGATACAATTGAAATATACATGTATAATGAGTGAAGAACATTATGAAACTATGCAAGAAGTTAATAAAACGTTGCAACATTATAAGGAAATTCAAGATATTATAGCTATTCATGGATTAGATGAATTATCATAAGATAATCATTTAATCATGGCAAGAGCAAGAAAAATTGAATGATTTTTGTCACAACCCTTTTTGTAGCAAAGGTATTCATTGGTTTCCCCAATAAATATGTTAGTCTAAAAGAAACAATTAGAGGTTTTCAAATGATCCTTTTCGTAGAATTAGATGGTCTACCCAAACAAACTTTTTATTTGGACATTGATGAAGCTACCACAAAGACTATGAACTTGAAAGAAATTTAAAGAAACAAAATGAACCTAAATCTTCGTGTACTCACTCTCAATCAAGTTGTTTGGGATTTTGCAGTTCAAGAAATAATACCGTGAGCATGATCATAATCTAAGCTAAACATGATTAAACTACAAGATATAACTAGTTAAGTCAAGCTCCCAATGAAATTCTTGGAAACATTAAACTAAGAAGTCATTAAACATGAAATAAACCAAAAATGCATAATGGAAACTTAGCTAAATGCATCAAACCTCAATGGCGTTGTGTGTGGTGGGGACATGGGCTAGGGTTCACATGCCCTAGCTGTGGTTTCTTCCTCTATGTAGGTTGGAATTCAGTCGGTCTTTGTTTATGTTTAAAGCTTGGGATTGCTAGTTGACAGGAAGTTAATGGTGTGGGGGTATGTTTTTACATGAGGAAGATTTTGTTCATTTTGGTGTCATTTTCTTATATCCTTTGAAGCGGTTGGGTGGCGCTTGGCATCGACGGGGGAGGCATAAGAGCTCTTGTTTTTTTCCTCTATTTTTATGCACGTATTCGGTGTGGTTTAAGTGTGGAAGGAGGCTCTTTTTTCTTGCTACTTGGGTGGGATTTGGGTGGTTTAGTTTGTGATTCTCTTTTCTCTTAGGGATGGATCTAGGGGATGCTTATGGATTTAAATCCCCTCTAGATTTTTGCACTACTCTTGGAATGAATTCCCTATCTCGTGCAATGAGAGTGGTTGAGAATAATTTATTTGATAAGGATTTGGGGGTTGGTGGGTTTGATCCATCTAGGGGACCTTGTATTCTAAAAGTTAATGGGTTCTTGGAATGAAGCAAAGAAAGACCAGTGTTGGTAATTCAACCAAAGTTAATAGCTAGAGATATTGAATATTTCTCGAAGCATGCATTGATTTGTAAATTTTTGGGAATGCGGGTTTCGCTTCAACTTTTGGAATTGTGAGCTCAACGGACCTGTGCTCTAGAGGGGGAAATGGAGATAAGGCTATTGGTGAACAGTTATTTCATGGTGGTTTTTAACTGCATGGTTGATCGTAACCGTGTTTTCAAGGGAGGGCCTTATTTTCATAACCAAATTATCTTATTTATTAAGCCATGGCATGCTGGGTTTAATCCTTCAAAGGAACTGTTGAATAGGGTTCCAATGTGGGTTTTTCTTCCTCCATTTCCTATTGAATATTGGTGTAATGATATTTTGCAAATGGTTGCTTCGTTATTGGGGAAACTAGTTGGTCCTTCTCAGCAAACCCAAGATAGAAAGGTAGTGACTTTTGCTCGCATTTGTGTCTAGATTGATTTGAGTAATCCACTTCTAGACTCTTTGGAAATTCATGTGGGTGCATATTCTTGGGTGTAACAATTGGATTATGAGACTTTTCCTTTCTAATGTCGTTTGTGTCATAAATATGGTCATTTGTAGCAAAGATGCCCTCAGGCCAAATTTAATGAGTCTCAGACTTTGTAGCCTCCTCACAACCCCAATAAAGTTGATAATGGCAAGAATCCTATTTATGGTAATGTTGGTAATGATACTGGTGTAGAGGGTTTCACTCTAGTTAAAACTCGCAATAGGAATCATGGGCAGAAGAGAACTTTTAAAGATTGTAAAGAAGAAGATACTTTTAATAGATTTGAGGTTTTGGATGACCTTAGTTAGCAGGAGGTGAACTCGGGCTTGTTGTTTATGGATCGTGGGGTTTTGGAAATGGTACATGAGGGAAATATTTCTAAGAATATTTAGAGTACACAAGATGGTGGTACTTTGAAAATGGATACTGATCTTAGTATGACAGTTTCAGTGCCCGGGCCTGAGGTCATTTTTTCCACGAAGAAGGGTGGGGAGAGATTTCTCTTCCATTGGTGAAAGTAGGGTCTGATTTGGAAAAAGGAAATAAGGCTTATCCTTTGTTGGGGCTTCTTCAGAAAGATTTTTAAAAAATGGGCTATTGAGAAGTCCTCCAAGGTTGGGCGTAAGAAGGACTTAGAGAAAATCAAGACAATGGGGGAAACATTGGTGGAGTCAAGTTTCGTTAGGACTCTAGACTCTCACTTCTCTAATCCTTTTAAATGATCATCCTCTCATGGAATGTAAGGGGCTTGAACAATGGCCCTCGACAAAAAGTTGTTCATGATTTGGTGGGTAAGCATTCTCCTAATGTGCCTTTTTTTATAGGAAACTAAGTCATCAGTTGAGAATATGGGTGGTTTGGTGCCTAAATTGTGGGGGCATGGTCAATGCTAGTGCATTGGTGCCCAAGGTAATGCAAGGGGTGTGTCTTGTCTTTGGAATCCTCTAAAGATTCATCCTCTCTGGTGGATGTCTTGTAAGTCTTCCATTTCAGTAGTGGTTGTGAGCTTGGAAACAGGTGAAACTATTCTTCTTTCTAATATATATGCTCCTATTGATTTCTCTGGTAAGCAGTACTTGTGGTCTCACATCTGGTGTATTCAGAGCTATGCTTCACTTTTTCCTTGGATTATTGCTGGTGATTTCAACACAATTACTAATTTGGATGAAAAAAAGGGTGGAATTTTGAGGTTGGAGCCTTCTTCTTTTCTTCTCCGTGATAACATTTCTACGTTGAATCTTGTTGATATCAAGCCGAGTAATGGTCAGTTTACTTGGAATAATAGGAGGTTGGGGGAGGATTGGACTGTTGAGAGGTTAGATGGGTTCTTGATCTATTGCTTGTGGGTTGGTGGTTCTTGGTCTACTTGTTCTAAAATTTTGGACTAGAGGGGCTCAAATCACTAGTCTATCAAATTATTTATTTCTTCAGCTTGAGTTGCTCATTCTCCCTCTTTCAAGTTTCAGCTTATGTGGTTGTGTGACCCTTCTCTTCAGCACCATGTTGCTAACTAGTGGAGTAAGGGGAGACATGCTTTTGGCACTCCTATGTACTCTTTTTCCAAATAGCTATAGTATGTGAATTACCAACTTAAAATATGGAATAGGCAGTGTTTTGGTAATATTTTCCATGTTAAGGCTATTGCTTAGGTTGACTTGGATGCTATCACTTGGGAGATTAGAGAGTTTGTTCTTTCAGAGGTCTCTCTCAGGGAGGAGGAAAGGGTGCTAAAAGTTTTAGAGTGTGAGTTACACGAGGAAATTTATTGGAAACAAAAGGCTCAGATTGAGTGGATTCAAGAGGGGGATAAAAAAATTCCTTCTTCTTCAACTTCATGAAGACCAAGAGACATGGTAATTCAATTCCTTTTCTTGTGAATGATAGGGGTGAACATATTTCTTCCTTAGGGGATATCTCAGGTGAAGCCTTGCAATTTTTTGCTTCCTTATTTAGAGAGGAATCTAGAGATGCGTTGGATGAAGAAAATCAAGTGTTGGCTTGTATTCCTTCTTTGGTCACTAGGGAGATGAATGAACACCTATTGGGTTGCATTACCATAGATGAATTGGAGGCTACTATCTTTCAAATGAAGAAGGGGAAAGCTCTTGGTCTTGATGGCTTTTCAATTGAGTTCTTTCAAGAATTTTGGGACATTATCAATCTAGATCTGCTGGCTATGGTTCACGAATCTCAGAGGAGCAAGCAAATGTTGAGGGCTTTGAATTCCACCTTTCTTGTTCTCATTCCCAAGTGTGAGGGTGTAGACCAATTGATTTAGTTCCATCCTATATCTCTTTGTAATGTGGTGTATAAAATTATTTCCAAGTTGATTATTGAGCAGTTGAAGTGGTGGCTTGGTAAGCTTATCTTTGAGGAATAGGGTGGCTTCATGGCAGATAGGAAAATTTTGGATTGGGTGGTCATTGCAATTGAGGTTATCCATTCCATGGTGGCTTCCAAAGATAAGGCTATGTTCATCAAGTTGGATATGGCTAAGGCCTATGATAGAGTTAAATGGTCTTTCTTGTGCAAAGTTCCATTTGCTTTTGGTTTTGCTAAAGAGTAGGTTTTGTGGGTGATGAGTTGTGTTACTTCCACTTCCTTTTCAGTATTGATTAATGGTGAACCGTCTTCCTTATTTGGGGCTTCCAAGGGCTTTCATTAGGGGGACCCTCTCCCTACTTATTTATTCATTCTTCTTGTTGAGGGTTTGGGGAGATTGTTGAAGAGCAAGGTGGCTTTGGGTCTTATCCAACAATGGGTGTGGGGTAATAGATTTCCTCCCCAGTCTCACCTATAATTTGTGGATGATATGAATTTGATGGGTATGACTAAGGTGCATGAAGCCACTAATTTGTGCAAGGCTTTGGATACTTATCTTGTTGCTTCTGGTCAAATGATTAATGAAGATAAATATTCCATTTTCTTCTTTAATACCCCATAACTCTTTTAGTAGAGGATTGCTCATATTATGAGATTTCAAATTGGTTCTCTTCCTTTAACCTAAATTAGAATTCCTATCTCTACTGGTAATCTTCCTAGAGAGTCTTGGCGAAGTATTCTTGACAAGTTTTGTGCGAAACTTAATCATTGGTCTCATAGATGGTTGTCTTTTGTTGGGCAGGTATAGTTGCTCAAATCTATGGTGCAAGCTCTTCCCAACTATAGATGTATTCTCCAAGTGGCTCATGTTGGATTTGTTAAGGATTTGGACTCTTTGGCTAGACATTTTTTATGGGCAGGCAACTTGTCTTCCTCTAAGTGGAGCCTTGTGAAGTGGGATATTATTTGCAATCCAAAGCAGTTTGGGGGTCATGGGTTGCGGCATTCGAATCTGACTGGGTTGGCTCTGGAAACAAAGCTTTATTGGAGGCGGTGTTTGGAACAAGATCATGTTTGGGCCAAGATTTTATCTGACAAGTACCTTCAAGGAGTTCCAAAGGAGGAGATTCCTTGTTATCCTTTGGTGGGGAAAGGTTCTGTGATTTGGGGAATGCTTAAGAAAGGGGTTGTGTTGATCAAAGAGGGCTTGTTCTGGATATGTAATAGGGGTTGAGGCTCTCTTTTGGTCTGACTCTTGGGATGGTTTCTCTCCCATATTGCACCAATATCCTAATATGTTAGAGCTTTTCCAGTGCTTTTTGGATGTTGTTTGGTCAAGGGTGATTGATTTTAAGACTTCTTATCCCTGTGGGAAGGTGGAGGTGGCTAGGTGGAAGGATCCTTGTGATTGGCTCGTTATTGGTTTGGAGGAGGATTGTGCTGAGCTTCAAAATATTTTGGCTAGTAGATAGTGCAAATCTCTTCATGATAAGGATACTTTAACTTGGTGTTCGGATCCTAAGGGTGCTTTCATTGTGGCGGCTAGTGGGTATCAAGAGTTGTTGGCTTGTAAGTATAATGGGGTGGAGGTTCCATGGTGGAAAAGTGTGTAGAACAAGTTCTCTTGGCCAAAGTGTAATTATTTTGTGTGGAATTTGGCCTGGAATAGATGTTTGACTTAGGATAATATTTGGAAGCGAGGTTTCCACGACCCTTTTGTGTGTGTTCTGTGCGGTTGCAGTGAGGAGGATTCTTCCCACTTGTTTTTTCGTTGTTCTTTTTCTATGTTGCTTTGGCATTTTTGGTGGAGTGTTTGGAAACATCCTTTCATTCATGCTTCTTCTCTTGTTGAGTTTTGGAATAGTTTGGGAAGACCTCCTACTCAAGCATCTTTTTTCTAGATTGTGCGGTGCATTGGTCCTACCTTCATCCTTTGATAAATTTGGCTGGAAAGGAATCATAGGATTTTTTGTGGGGATAGGCTAATGGTTCAATAGGTTTGGCACAAAATTGTTGGTATGATCTAGGAGACGGTGGAAGATAAATGTGAAGAGGTGTATCCTCTAGAAAGGAGTGATGATGAGATTATGAATAGATTGGGCCTCCAATGCTAGACTCTTGTATCTGCTTGTGTTAGAAGAGGTAGGAGAGCTAAAAAAAAGGTTCAAATGATTGGAAGATGGTTGCCTCCTCCAGCGTATGTTTTGAAGATCAATACTGATGGTTTCGCTAGGGGTAACCTGGGGCTTGTTGGGATTGGTGGAGTTGGTAGAGATTGTTCTAGCTTAGTTATTTTCTTTTTCTCCATTCATAAAGGACAAGATTCTAATAAATTTATGGAGGGGTTGGCGATTCTCTAGGCTATTGAGTGTGCCTGTGGTTTGGGGTGGTGTAAGATTATCTGTGAAACTGACTCATAGGTTATTGTTAATATTTTGAATGAGAAAAATTTGGCTGATGTTAATTGGAAGCTTGCTGGGGTTGTTCGTTAGATTTTGCAGATGTGCTCCATGCTGGAGGTGGTATCCTTTATCCATATCCCACATGAATGGAACAGGGTTGTTGATTGTTTGGCCAAGTGGGCTTCGAAGCATGATGATAATTGGAGGATTGAGGATTGGGGGAAGTTATCCCTTGATCATTGTCGAGATTTAGAGAGGGTCATTTCTGGTGATATGGTTGGCTGAGGAGTTTGTTGCTATATGGGTGGTGGTTTTTGTCTGGGCTGAGGTTTTGGTGCTTTCTTTTCTTGGGAGCCTAATGGTTCCCTGATCTCTTTGTACTATTAATTTCTTGCTTTCAATAAAGTTTTTACCCCCTTTTTTTAAAAAAAAAATGCATCAAACCTCATCCCATTAGGGGATTGGTGCTGAATTGATGTGGAATGTCAGCCCTTCTTAGATCCCTTGGTTGAAACAAGCTAGAAGATGAATAGGCCATTGATGAAAATTGATGAAAATGGATGCAAAGCTTAACTAAAATAGATGCTAAAAGATGAAATACTCATTAACAATGCTCTAAAATTCACTATAGTGTAGTTACTCTAAATGAATGGGATCCTTTTCTCATAGAAATGAGGACTATTTATAGGAAAAATATTGAAATTAATGGTCAAGATTGATTTGATCAATCAATAGATGAAAATAAATAAGAGGAGTTGGCATGGATCAAGGATTTCAATCCATGGAGGAGGTTGCAAGTTGACAAGGATCAATGATTTTAATCAATGGCCCAAATTTGATTCAACGAACACACTTCCTAAAAATTAGGAGGTTGTTAGAAGATATTTCCATTTAGGAAGGAGTGGAAATGGAAGAATATTCCATGGGAATATTCCTTTGCAAGTGGGAGGATGAGAGAAATTAGCTAATTAAATAACTAAAACATTATTTAATTGTGCATGGTGGAGGAATTTGAAGATTTAATTAAACAATTAACTCATTTAATAAAAAAGGGGAATGAATGACATTCAACTAAATAATTAAGACTATTTAATCAAATGAGGGGACTCAAGAAAATTAAATATTTCACATTATCTAATTAAATAGGATGAAAATTAGTATTAAAGGGGATGAATTAACCTAATAATATCGATTATTCGATTAATAAAAGAAAATGATGAATTTAATTAAATAATTAATATTATTTAATTAAACGGTTGAAAAGAGGTGAATCAAGATGAAAATAGTGTTAATAATCCAATTCAGATAAGCAATATCGGTCAGGATGATTTTAAGTGTCTACAAATACTAACTACCAATAGTAGTCAAATTGGTGTACTACCCAACCATATTGCAATTGTAACAACTTTGGATATAGGAGTCTTGAAAATACAACTCAATGCCTAGTGGTCAACTATGGCTTTGATGGGCGATTTTGCCAAGATAGACAATAATGAAATCACAATATTGGTAAATAATACAAAAAGAGGTCTTGATATTGATCTTCAAGAGGCTCAGGAAAGTTTTAGATTAGCTAAAGTTGATCGTGCGTGAGTTGAAGGCAAGAGACAAGCAATCAAGGTTGATGTAGCTCTCAAAAGAGCTAGAACATGACTAGAGGCTGTTGATTTGATTTTGTCGAGATAAATAGATATTCATCCAATGAAATTGAAATTAAATGGATGATTATTAGAAGTCTTCAACTTGTTGAGCCAATAACTAGGCACATTTCTACCTATGCCCATACTGTCTATTGTTGCAATTTTTTCTCATTTTCTTTTTTGCCTAAAATGAAATGTATCACATTTACTTCTAATATATAATAAATTAGAATTACGAAAAGGTCTGTAGGTCAATCAAAATAAGAAATCAAGATGTGTTGTACATACATAACATGATACAATATCACTTGAAAGAAAAGCCTGTTTGACAATAAAGGCTATAAAATGTGTATTTTGTACAAAAATAATTAAATACAAAAGCGATTCTTTACGTTTGACACCTAGGTCGAGTATACCTCGTTCTATTATATTATAATTTTATCATTAAATAACTATGATATTAATATATATAATTTAATAATATTATATTATATATATTATCAATAACATTCTTGTGTTTGGGTGAATTGGGAAAAGAAAACATTAAAGATGACGATGTCTCAACATGGTTCTATAAGGATGAATAAGACCATGTACCTATTCTAACGATGTAAAATATCTTAAAGGACTTCTCATAATTAAGAACATGGGTTATTAAGGTAAGGGTTTAGTTTGTCAAGAACAAGGAATCATTGAGCCCTTATCCATCAAAAGAAGACATAATAAAGGACATGGATACAATTCTCATAATGAGATACCTTTCAAGCTAAAGTCCAATCTAACTAAAAGTACTAAGGCTTCTCCCGTGATTGAAACTCCTAATTAGGATTCCTTTCAAGACAAATCTATATCAAGAACATTCCATTTGCACCTTATCCACCATATCATTTACCTCCCCATCATCACAATCTAAAGAGCTTTCACTTATTTATCCTCAACTTATAGATTGGGATCAACAAGGTTCACCAATTTTAGATACATTCCAAAATAACGAGGCCATCATGTAATTTATGGGATTAAGAGAAACTATACCTTTGGGAGGTCATAAGGTTGGTTTTGACATTGACCTTGATGAGAACACATATTTTGGTGAAAATTCAAAACCTCTCACTCACAACAAACAATCGAATATCATAAAGAACACATCTAAGGGAAAACATTTTCTATCATTATTTGAAGAAGAAAATGGGAACGTTGACCTTCCTATCATGCCTATGTATCAAGAGAAATCCTCTATCTTGAAGAAGAGTCACAAGAAGCAAATTTGGGTACAACTAAAAATCCTAAGCTCACATATTTTGTAGCATCTTTATCACCACAAGAGAATGAGGAATTCGTAGAATTATTTAAAAATAGATTTATAAACTTTGTGTGGTCTTATGCAGACATGCCAGGCCTTGACCCCAAGTTGGTGGTTAATCATTTAACAATTTTTCTTAATGCAAAACTGGTAAAAAACCTTCATAAGATGCATCCTCAAGTAGCCTTATTGGTCAAGGTTGAGCTTCAAATTTTTTGGGATGTTGGATTCATTATAAATATTGACTATCTTGAGTGGGTTTCCAGCCTAGTTCTAGTTAATAAACCCACTGGGGGCATCTGTATATGCACAAATTTCAAAGATATGAACAAGGCATGTCCTAAAGATGATTTTACTCTACCCAACATAGACATGATTATGGATTTAACAATTGGGAATGAAATGTTATCTTTAATGGATGGATTTTCTAGTTATAATCAAATTCGTATTTCTACTAAAGATCAAGATAAAACAACTTTCACTTGCCCTTGGGAAAAATTGATGCAAGAGCATCTAGGTATAAATGCAATCAACATCGCACAAAAAAAGTTGTTTCAGGAAATGGGTAAGCTTTAATGACGAATCCTTACATAGGTATATTTTTAAAAGCATCCTAGATTTAATGGTGAAGATTTTGCAATCATATCTTGCATGGTTTGGGAGAATTTAATTTTCTTTGTTCTTGGCTGGAAATTTTGAAGAATTTTTTTTTTTGAGTTTTATTAGTGTTGGGACAAAATGGCTTGGTGGAAAGCTTAGTAATGTTATTTTACACATCCTGATAAAATTTCATGCAAAGAGGAGATTCTAGAAAGAAGATATGCAACAAGTCATTTTTCGGCCTTCTAGTGCACTTTGTTGCAGTTGCATAAAAGATTTTTTTTTAAAAAATTAGTATGTAGACTCAAAGGTATTATTGGAGAGATTTTAATTGTTTTAATATTAATATTTTGAAATATCAATTTGGTTGGAGTCATTTTCATTCTAAGTGCTACATACAGTAAGAGAAATGAAAGGTTTTTGAAGACCCTTCAATGCCTCATATGAGAATTTGAAAAGAATTTGCAGATGGGAGAAGCTAATAAAAAAAAAAATATTGTTATAGATTTGAGGCAAATTTCTTCCAGGGAAATTAAGAGATCTTAGCCCATGAGAGGGGCTTGTGAAGGAAATTTTTGTGAGAGTGTGAGAGGAAAGAGGAGTTTTTTTCTTTGTAGAGTTTGAGAGGCCAAGTTTGTTACAATTTTTTATGATGAGATAATGTATGTAATTTGTTGTTGATTTCAATAAAAGGAAGTATGTGTGTTATTTGCAATATGTTTGAAATCTATTTTTGTGAATTGTGAGTGTGTGTATTTAGCGGAGGGTTTCCCTACTACATCAATTAGTATCAGAGCTAGAGGTCTCAAGCATGTAGAGTGTACACTAGGACCTATGGTAGGGAGAGGGATTGGAGGAATCACTCACTGATTCCTGCTCTTGGCCTTTCCTTAATAGACCACCTTAGTGCCTTGCTCCACCAATCTAACCTATAGGTCCCTACTTCTGCCTAGGAACCCCTGGTTGTCTGACCAATCCCTCTTCTATCCACTTGCTGTCCTTCTTCCAAGTAAATCTTGGTGCTTCACCATGTTCTCTCCTTTGGCCCTTAATCTTCCCTAAAGGCCAAATACCCTCAACCTTTTTCAATGTTCTTGTAGGGGTTTGAAGGTGTTTCAAAAGCTTCAAAATGACCAATCTAGGGTCTTTGTGCAACCACAAACCTCCAACTTTCCATCGGTTCCTCAAGGTTCCTTCCCAAGGTTTGAAAAGCTAGTAGCCTTGAGCCCCCAATTAGGTCTCTGAAATAGGGTAAAATGCTTCTTCCTCCTAAACCCACCCAAGGATCTAGGTTCTTCACTTAGGAATTGTGTTTCCCTTGCCCTCACCTCCAAGTTTCTTGTGGTCTCAAGCCTGCTCAGGCCGTATACTGTCCAGACACTAAAATGCGCAAGAACCCTAGGGTTTCTAAATTTCACAGAGCTGATTGAAGACTATCAAAGAATGCTCTCTCAAGATGAATTTCCAGAACTCTCTCCTAACCTCCAAGCATACCTAATACCTTTCTTTAAATTCTCCAAAAAGAATTACGCTCAGATCTTTGTCCCCCTACAGAATATGGAACTTTTACTTCAAGACTGCCCCAACCGGGCCTGCTCTGGCTCACCTAGGGCATCCATTTGCTAGCATCCAAAGAACTCACACAAAACCTATTTACAACCATATTTACAAGCATGGTGACTAGGCACTATTTCCAAAGGGCCGTACAGATTGTACGGAGGAAAAGTGCTCTAGCACCACATTTTCAAAATTACAGTCTGGTTCAAACCAGAACTTGAGCAAAAAAGAAACTATTTACAACAAAACTCATAAAATAAAAAAAGAAACCTCTTAACCTTACAAAATGATTGGTTACAACCACAACTACATTCTACAGAACAAAACTATAACAATTTAATCCATTAAGCACTGTTAAAAGAACAAAAACCAATAAATAATAGCAAGAACATTGTTTTTCTTCAACTTCTGAAAACACAGTCTGTACAATGAAACTTCCCACCAACAAAAAGGTCATGGCATGCCTTAAATAGGCCTTCACAAAAACTTAGGTGCTTGGGTCGAACTCAAGGATGACCTAAAGATACAAAATATAAAACCTCATGTGTTTTCAAGCACTTTGACTAGATTGGTAAAGATGACAAGTTGGGGCTTCAAAACCCATTCATGATTGCCACCTCCCAATCCATTGATCATAGATTGATCAAGCATTATTAAAAACAAAAAAACCTTGCTAGATGGTCAACATGACCTCAAAAATATCACAACAAAATTTTAAACTTCCTTCAAGACTCCAGGAAAACCCAAGTTTCCCAGGTGCTCCTACACCATTCTCCCCCTCTCAGCACAAAAAACTAAGGAGAGGAAGGAGAGACCAATGTCAGGTCAATGCCAAGTTTCTTGAACTGATCTTCCTATATCCAAGTGGCTTCTGATTCTGGCTTGTTCTTCCACTTGATAAGGTGCTCCATGTACACCTTATGTCTTGTAGCCTTCTGCACTCTTGACTGCAAGATCTTCTTTGCCTGAAGCTTGTCTTGTTGAGGAAGGGTCACATTACTGATGTCCTTGAAGATTTCCTTGCTGTTCTGATCCCCATCATTGACTGATCCCTTGTACTTGATCAAATCAACAACATTGAAAACTGGAGAGATGCCCAAGTCTGATGGTAATTCCACTTTATATGCATTCTTGCCATATTTGGCCAACACCTTGCATGGACCTACTATTTTCATCTGTAACTCAGTTTGCATTCCCTTCTACAATCTGGATTTGTTAAGGTGGACCATAACATAGTCCCCAACTGCAAATTGTACATCTTTCCTTGACAAATCAACATTCTCCTTCAACTTTTGGGTTGCTGCTATGACTGTTTGCTTGACCTACTCATGAATCTCCTTCATGGTCTGAGTGAAGTCTTCTGCATGTCCACTCATGTTCTCCATAGATCCAAGGTCTCTGAGTTCACAAATGCCTCTTGGGTGCATCCCATACACAACCTCAAAAGGACTCTTTCCTGTAGTTCTATTGACACTGTCATTGTAAGTATATTCAGCTTGAGAAATCACCATATCCTAGGTCTGTCCATATTCTTTAGTTAAGCACCTCAAAAGATTACCCAACACTCTGTTAACCACCTCTATTTGGCCATCGGTCTAAGGATGGTAAGCTGATCCAAATGACAGATTTGTACCCAATCTGCTCCATAGAGTCTTCCAAAAGTGACTCATGAACTTCACATCTTTGTCAGAAATAATGCTTAGAGGCAAGCCATGGATCCTTACAACCTCCTTCAAGAAAAGATGAGCTATGTAGCTTGCATCATGAGTAGTTTTGCAAGGAATGAAGTGACTCATCTTGCTAAATTTGTCCACTACTACATAAACACTGTCAAAACTAGTTTTGGTCTTAGGAAGACCTACCACAAAATCCATGCTCACACACTCCCATGGTCTGTTAGGAATGGGCAGGGGTTGATATAAACCAGCATTGTTAGCTCCTCCCTTAGCTTTCATGCATACAACACACTGTTCCACATATTTTTTGACATCTCTTGCTAACTTAGGCTAGTAATAGAACCTTTGAACTAGCTCTAAAGTTTTATTAATACCAAAATGCCCACTAAGACTGCCATTATGCTTTTCTTGAATCAGATTTTCCCTCATTGATCCTCTTGGAACACATAATTGATTGCCCTTAAATAACAGTCCATTTTGCAGTGTATACTCAACATATTGACTATGAAAATGATTCTCAAAATCAGAGCATACCTTGTAAGCTTCTAAGAAGTCTTCATCTTCACCATAGAGGTCTTTGAAACTCTCTAAACCAATGCTTTTCAGCTGTATCTCCTGCACTGTCAACATTCTTCTGCTTAATGCATCTGCCATCTTGTTCATTTGTCCTTTCTTGTGCTTGATAGTGAATGTGAAGGCTTGGATGTATTCCATCCATTTCAAATGTCTATTACTCAGATTCTCTTGGGTGTTGATGTAACTAAGTGCCTGGTTATCATTGAAGACTACAAACTCCTTGGGTAACAAATAATGCCTCCACTTCCTAAGGGACTGCACTAAAGCATATAATTCTAGATCATAGGTAGAGTACTTTTGCTTAGCTTCATTGAGCTTTTCACTAAAGAAGGCCACCGGCCTACCTTCTTGACTAAGTACTCCTCCTACTGCCACTCCACTTGCATCACACTCCACTATAAACAACTTGTCAAAACTAGGCAGTAATAGAATTGGTTGAGTTGCCACTTCTTGTTTCAGTTTTTCAAGCCCTTTATCAGCCTCTTGAGTCCACTTAAACTTTGTTTTCATACCACCTTTGATAGTATCTAGGACTGGTGCACATATGCCACTAAAATTCCTTATGAATTTTCTATAGAATTGAGCTAAACCATGAAAAATCCTTACCTCTATTGCTGTGGTTGGCGTAGGCCAGTTTAGGATGGCTTCCACCTTGCTTGGATCCATCTTCAACATTCCTTTGGATACTACAAAGCCTAGATACACAAGCTCTTGCTTGAAGAACACACACTTCTCAAGGTTGATTGCTAACTTCTCTGCTTGCAACCTTTTAAGAACCATCTCCACATGCTTCAAATGTTCTTCTGCTATCTTACTGCAAATCAGTATGTCATCAAGATAGACTACTACAAAGATCCTTGTGAAATCCTTAAGCACCTCATTCATTAGTCTCATGAACGTGCTAGGGGCATTTGAGAGGCCAAACGACATCACTTTCCACTCATATAAGCCATCATTTGTCTTAAAAGTTGTCTTCCACTCATCTCCATCCTTAATCTTGATCTGATGGCAGCCACTCTTGAGATCCAACTTGGTGTAATACTGTGCTCCTCCAAGGCAATCCATTAAATCTTCAATTCTAGGAATTGGGAACCTATACCTAATGGTGATCCTATTGATTGCTCTAAAATCAGTACAAGGTCTCCACTTACCTCCTTTCTTAGTTGCCAAAACCACTGGTACTGCACAAGGGCTGATGCTCTTTTGAATCAATCCTTGATCCAATAATTCTTGCACTTGCCTAGCCACCTCTAGGTTCTGCTCAGGGGTAAGCTTGTATGCTACTTTGTTAGGTAATGAGGCTCCAGGTATGAAGTCAATTTGATGACTTATTGCTCTCTTTGGAGGTAAAGTTGCAGGTGTACCATCACTCACTATGCTCTTGTACTTATCAAGTAACCTTTGGACTGCTTCTGGTAAGACTGTCCTTTCAGCCTTTTCTTCCTCTTTAGGCTGCATTAAAACCACATATCCTTCACCTCCTTGATGTAGGTTGCTGATAAACTCTTTACCATTGCTCAACATGATGTTTGGTACCTTGGACTGCCCTTCATCTTCCTCTATCAATGACTGCGGCTTGAAGGTTCTTCCATCCTTCTTGAATGAGATGGTGTTCTCTTTCCCATCATAAATGGCACTTCTGCCATATTTCCATGGTCTTCCTAGTAGCAGATGGCATGCATCCATGGGTAATACATCACAAACCAACTTGTCTTTATAGCCTCCAATTGAAAATTCCACTGTTACTTGCTCATTCACCAAAACACTCTGCCCTTTATTCAGCCATGTGACCTTGTAGGGGTTATTGTGGGGTACTTTCTTCAATTTCAGTTTAGTTACTACCTCCTCTGAGATTATATTATCTATGGAACCTGATTCTACTATGACTTTGCACACTTTCCCAAGTATCTTGCATCTTACTCCAAAAAGAGCTCTTCTTTGTTTAGGTTCCTCTTTGACTGGCTGCCTGATCAAAACCCTGTTAAACATCAGATTCTCTCCTACCTCAGACTCTATATGACTGATCTCAGATGTTTTAGGACTCATGGTGTCCTCTTGTGCATAAGCCACTCTCTTTTCATTGCTAGAAGAGGATGCTTTCTCCGGGCACCTATAAGCAGGGTGACCTAGTTGGTTACAATGATAACACTTCATGTTTGCAAAGTAAGAATTACTCCTACCTGCTCCTCTTCCTCTATTTGAACCTACTTGAGGTCCTCTTCCTCTGTTAAATCCTCCTCTTGAAGATTTTTCACCTCCATGCTCAGTGAGCTTAGATTCTCCTTGGTTCCTTTGGTCATTACCTCTACCTTGGTAACCACCATGCTGTCCTCTTTGATCTCTGCCTTTGCCTCTACCCTTAGAAGCTTGATCTTGATTCCTTTTGTTCCTTTCCTCAATCTTTATAGCCAGCTGATAACATTGGTGGACTGTCTTGGGACTCAGTAGAGCCATCTCCTCCTAAATGTTCCATTTCAAACCAGTAAGATACCTAGCCACTTTGAGACTCTCATCCTCTGTCACATTAGACCTCATACAAAGCTTCTGGAACTCTTCAGTGTAAGTGTTTACATCTTGGTCTTTCTGCCTTAAACCTTGCCTCTTCTTGTGCAATTGAATCTCATAATCATCTGGCATATAGGCTTGCTTTACCTTAGCAACCATTCCTTTCCAAGTTGATATGGGTTGTTTGCCTTCTTTTTCCCTTTCAGTCTGAACAAACTTCCACCATGTCAAGGCTGATCCTCTCAATCTAGACTTAGCTATGTTCACCTTCTGAGCTTCAATGACTCCATCACACTCAAAGTGATTCTCCATGCCTTCTATCTAGTCCATGACCAAATCAAGTTCCATCTTTCCACTTAACTGTGGTATGCCCTCAAGTCCTTTTCCACTCAAGGCTTTCAATGCCTTCAAGAAAGGCTCCTCCTCCAAAACAGGGTCAGGTTCAGGGACCTTGTCTTCCTCTGCAACCTCTTCTTCCTTTGGTACTTTTCCTTCCAACCTTGCATTGTTCAATGCTTTCTCAAGTTGCTCTATTCTTTCTTTTAACGACTTTTCCTCTTCTTGTTCTTCAACCCTCTTGGCTAATTATGCATTTGTCACCATGACGGGAGTTTCACTTGACTCAACTTCTGACATATAAGCTGCTTTCCCAAATCTTTTGCTACTCTGATACCAATCTGGTAGGGAGAGGGATTTGAGGAATCACTCACTGATTCCTGCTCTTGCCATTTCCTTAATAGACCACCTTGGTGCCTTGCTCCACCAATCTAACCTATAGGTCCCTGCTCCTACCTAGGAACCCCTGGTTGTCTGACCAATCCCTCTTCTATCCACTTGTTGTCCTTCTTCCAAGTAAATCTTGGTGCTTCACCATGTTCTCTCCTTTGGCCCTTAATCTACCCTAAAGGCCAAATAACCTCAACCTTCTTCAATATTCTTGCAGGGGTTTGAAGGTGTTTCAAAAGCTTCAAAATGACCAATCTAGGGTCTTTGTGCAACCACAAACCTCCAACTTTCCATCGCTTCCTCAAGGTTCCTTCCCAAGGTTTGAAAAGCTAGTAGCCTTGAGCCCCCAATTAGGTCTCTGAAACAGGGTAAAATGATTCTTCCTCCTAAACCCACCCAAGGATCTAGGTTCTTGGCTTAGGAATTGTGTTTCCCCTGCCCTCACCTCCAAGTTTCTTGTGGTCTCAAGCCTGCTTAGGCCGTATACTGTCCAGACACTAAAATGTACAAGAACCCTAGGGTTTCTAAATTTCACAGAGCTGATTGAAGACTATCAAAGAATGCTCTCTCAAGATGAATTTTCAGAACTCTCTCCTGACCTCCAAGCATACCTAAGACCTTTCTTTAAATTCTCCAAAAAGAATTACGCTCAGATCTTTGTCCCCCTGCAAAATATGGAACTTTTACTTCAAGACTGCCCCAACTGGGCCTGCTCTGGCTCGCCTAGGGCATCCATTTGCTAGCATCAAAAGAACTCACACAAACCCTATCTACAACCATATTTACAAGCATCGTGACTAGGCACTATTTCCAAAGGGCCGTACAGATTGTACGGAGGAAAAGTGCTCTAGCACCACATTTTCAAAATTACAGTCTGGTTCAAACCAGAACTTGAGTAGAAAAGAAACTATTTACAAAAAAAATTATAAAATAAACAAAGACACCTCTTAACCTTACACAATGCTTGGTTACAACCACAACTACATTCTACAGAACAAAACTATAACAATTTAATCCATTAAGCACTGTTAAAAGAACAAAAACCAGGAAATAATAGCAAGAACGCTATTTTTCTTCAACTTCTGAAAACACAGTCCGTACAATGAAACTTCCCACCAACCAAAAAGTCGTGGCATGCCTTAAATAGGCCTTCAAAACAACTTAGGTGCTTGGGTCGAACTCAAGGATGACCTAAAGATACAAAATATAAAACCTCATGTGTTTTCAAACACTTTGACTAGATTGGTAAAGATGACAAGTTGGGGCTTCAAAACCCATTCATGATTGCCACCTCCAAATCCATTGATCATAGATTGATCAAGCATTATTCAAAACAACAAAACCTAGCTAGATGGTCAACATGACCTCAAAAATATCACAACAAAATTTTAAACTTCCTTCAAGACTCCAGGAAAACCCAAGTTTCCTAGGTGCTCTGCACCAACCTATTGGTGGAAAAGAGAAGTGGTGAAGCTACAAATATTAGGTTTTGAAATTTTTGCAAGTTGCAAGTTGAGGTTGCATGGAATTTTTTTGAAAAAATGTCTTGGAAGCCAGGAGAATGTTTTATGGGATGATCCCAAAATACTAGTTTACAATTCCGTTGAGGAAAGAAAATTGCAAAAATGCTCCCATGATTTATTTATTTTGGTTTTTAGGGGGTTCATATAGACCCTTAATGGGTTCACTCGCACCCCCCTTTGATCGAACCCTATTAAATGATGGGACCCACCTTTTGGCACATTTTTTAAATGGAAGACAAAGGGAAATTTTGAAAAAAGTTTGCTCGAAGGGTCAAGGGGGGTTCACTCTTTTCCCCCTTCTCCCCCTCTTCTACCAAATCTTTGCAAAAAAATGCCTTTCAAAGCTTGGGTTGAGGATGCAAATGGAGGATACTTCATAGACCCAATTAGACAATGGTAGTCCTTAGAACGAGCTATCCATCAAATATAATTTTAATATGTTTTGGTTTTATTATTTATTTTATTTTTTAGTTTGATTAAACATGGGTTTTTCACCAAAAATAAAGCTCTCTATTTAGCACATGTGGAAAAATAACAAATTATAAAAAAAAATGAAAAATATTAATACACTAGATATTGATGTCCCCGATCCAAAAAAAAAAAAGAATTTCGATACATACAAAAAAATTATGCTTTAGCCAATGAATCATGTCTAAATTGTAATTGGTTTGACTTTGAAACTTAATTAAGAAAAAAAATTCAATAAAATGCTATGAAACCAATTCCATGCACTAGATATCGTAGTTATGAATCTAAATTCAAAAAAATTAAAATTTTATCCTTCATAGAAAAAAAGTTATGTGTTAGCCAATAACGTCACTCTTTGAAAATGGTGTTTACTATTAAAAACTAGTTTTTAAAGGAGATGGAAAAACCAATCCGATTCCAATTTTTTTGAAAAAAATATATTTAGAATCTACAGAAAAAATGTCACAAAACACTAGTTTGCATCATCTTCAAATTCCTCATAATTTAGTTGCTATAGGTGCCTGAAAGTGAAGATTTAGTTAAAAAAATTCAATTCAATGTCTAGTTTGGCCAAGAATTGTAAACCAGTATTGTGGGATCACCCTATGATGGAGAAAGAATTTTTGAAGCCACAAAAAGAGAAGCAAGAGCCCATCTAGAGGAGCAATGTGTTTCAAACTATTTGCAAGTCAAGTGGAAAGTGTTGCAGAGTGGTTGTGGACAACAGTAGCACAAATAATTTGGTGTCATTAGAGATGGTCGAGAAGCTGAAATTGAAGAGAAGAAAGCATCCAAACCCTTACAGTATTTCTTGGTTGCAAGGAGATCGTCAGATATGGATAAGTGAACAATGTATTGTTGATTTTCAGATTCGTAGTTATAAGGATGAGATTGTATGTGATATAGTACCTATGGATATTTTCCATATTTTGTTGGGTCAACCATGGCTCTATGAGAGAGAAGCTACACATAATGGCAAAGAAAATACATATAACATAATAAAGGATGGGGAAGAGTATGTTTTGAGTCTATTGCAGGGTAAACAAGAGGAAGTGGCGAAGGAAGTTGCAATAGTATTCCCTAATGGAGGCATAGAGAAAGAGGTTGAAAAAAGAGAGGAAAGTGCAGCAGTGGTTGAGGATAAAGAAAAAAAAGAAGAGAGGCTATGGAAAAGGTTTCCAAGGATGAAAAGAAAAAGGATATAGTTGTAGATGAAGATGGTGAGATCACAACAAAGATTGAGGAGCAATATAATATTGTAGCAGTTGAAGAGGATAATGTTACAATAGTTGTGAGTCCTTTGGAGGACACGATGATGGTGGTAGCAGTGGCTAGTGAATATGAAAAAGTTGCAATAGAGGATGAGCAAGATGTTGTCACAACAGTAAAGGAGGAAGAGAATGGTGAAGTTGTAGGTGCAGATTTATATTGTGATGTTGTATATTGTGATGAGGGATTTTGGTGGAGGAGGTCGAATGATGGTGGATTGGATCCCATGAAGGATGCGAGGAGTAGGCAGATTATTTGGAGGAGGTTGGGCTATGGTGGACATGAGTCCATGAGAGGAAGGAAGAATAAGGTGCACACTTGGTGGAGGAGGACGACAAGTGTCCCGACTTGGTGGAGGAGGACGACAAGTGTCCCGACTAAGTGTTGGAAGAGGCAAAGGAAGAAATTATTTCTGTCTAATTTAGCGATGGAGTTCGTTGTAGGTTGCATTCAACTTGAAAGAGTAGTCCCATTACTCAACTCCATTTTGTGAGTCATACTCAAAAAAATTTCCTACCCGGTGTGTCTGATGTAGGAGCATCCGGGTATAGACGCAATCAACATCGCACAAAAAAAAAATTGTTTCAAGAAATGGGTAAGCTTTCATGATGAATCCTTGCATAGGAAGATTTTTAAAAGCATCATAGATTTAATGGCACTAAAGATTTTGTAGTCATATCTTGCATGGTTTGGGAGAATTTAATTTTCTTTGTTCTCGGCTGGCAATTTTGAAGAAAATTATTTTTTTGGAGTTTTATTAGTGCTGGGACAAAATGGCTTGGTGGAAAGCTTAGGAATGTTATTTTACACATCTTGACAAAATTTCATGCAAAGAGGAGCTTATGGAAAGAAGATATGTAAAAAGTCATTTTTCAGCCTTCTGGTGCACTTTGTTGTAGTTGCATACAAGATTTTTTTAAAAAAAATTTATGTATGTAGAATCAAAGGTATTATTGGAGGGATTTTAATTGTTTTAATAATAATATTTTGAAATATCAATTTGGTTGGAGTCATTTTCATTCTAAGTGCTACATACAGCAAGAGAAATTAAAGGTTTTCGAAGACCCTTCAATGCCTCATACGAGAATTTGAAAAGAATTTGTAGATGGGAGAAGCTAATAAAAAATAAAATATTGCTACAGATTTGAGGTAGATTTCTCCCAGGGAAATTGAGAGATCTCAACCCATGAGAGGGGCTTGTGAAGGAAATTGTTGTGAGAGTGTGAGAGGAAAGATAGGAGTTTTTTTTTGTAGAGTTTAAAAGGCCATGACAGGCCAACTTTGTTGTATATTTTTATGATGAGATATTGTTTGTAATTTTTTGTTGATTTCAGTAAAAGGAAGCATGTGTGTTATTTGCAATATGTTTGAAATCTATTTTTGTGAATTGTGAGTGTGTGTATTTGGCGGAGGGTTTCCCTACTGCATCAAATTTTTTGTTGGAATGTTATGCCTTTTAGTTTAAAGAATGAAAGGGATACCTATCAAAGAGGAATGACAAATATTTTATGACCTTTTTCATACTATCACATGGAAGACTATGTGGATGATCTATTAACAAAATCAGTCACAAGAGATTATCACCTAGTTATCCTTGTAGTTATTTTTGATAGATTGGGAGAATATAAAGTGAGATTGAATCCAAAAAAGTGTCTTTGGTGTAACTTTTAGAAAATTTCTTGGGTATATTGTTTCCCATAAAGGCATTAAGTGGATCTTGCTAAAGTTAAATCTATAATTGATATGCCTCCAACTAATATAAAGAAATTGCATTGCCTTTAAGGGAAACTTCAATCAATTAGGTGTTTCATAGCTTAACTGATAAACAAGTGTCAACCTTTCACTCATCTTTTGCATAAAAATGTTATATTTAAGTGGGATGAGAAGCGTCAACAAGCCTTTCAATAATTATTTAGGATTATTTGGCTTTACCACTAGTTCTCATGCTGGACCTATTCAAGGTAAACCTTTGTTACTATATATCTCAACTACTACAGTTGCATTAGGAGCTTTCCTCACACAACACAATGATACTAGAAAGGTTAGAGCTATCTATAATATTATTTGTATGTATTAGTTGGATATTAGCTTAATTAAACTCCAATAGAAAGGGCATGTCTAGTTGTTTTTGTGTCACAAAAATTAAGACACTACATGCTTAATAATCAAATAAAGCTCATCTCTAAGGTGGATCCTTTAAAGTACCTTTTATTTAAGGCTACTCTAACTGATCAAATAGAAAAATGGGTTATGATCCTAAGTGAATTTTACATTGAGTATGTGGATCGTAAGGCTATCAAAGGATAACTCATTTTCAGATTGATTAGCAAATGTACCTTTAGATATAGATCATCCCCTTATTTTCAAATTTTTAGATGAGATAAATTTTAACATTAGATATTCATGATTGTGAAAGTTATATTTTGATGGATCTCACAGTCAACATGGATTTGGGATTGAATTATTTTCATCACTCCACAAGGTGATTGTATCCCAACATCATATAGACTTTCTTTCCCTTGCACAAATAACATTGTAGAAAATGAAGCTTTAATCACTAGTCTTAGAATGGAAATTCAATGACGGATAAAGGAATTCATGTTTTTGAAGATTCACATTTGGTTATATGACAAGTGAATGATGATTATCAAACAAAGGATGAAAAATCCTCCCCTAAAAGAGGATGGTAGATAGTATTATATAATACTTTTCAGCTATCATTCTTGAAAAAATCCTAAGGGAAAAAAACAAAGTTGTTGATGTTATGGCTACTATTGGATCCCTCTTGGACATGCCTCATGACATTCATCATTATGAGTTCTTGGTAGAGAAACTGTTGATTCCAACCTTAATTTTTTTAGAATTTGAACTGGTGTGTGAGCTTGTTGGTTGCAATTCTCCTTGGTATCATGATGTTTATGTTGAAAAATGGTCAACGCTCCCCTCGAGATTTGTGACATGGACTAATCGCCTAACATGGATCCGTTAACTCTAGTGGTTGTATTGAGCATTAACAGGTCAATATTTTGGTGCAACGACAATCATGGGGCCAATAATTGTTATCAGATCCAAAGGTGTCGGGTTTGAATCCCCTTGGGTAACATTCGGGGGAGATTATTGGAAAATGGTCAGCACTCCCCTCGGGATTCATGACATGGAATAATCGCCTCCCATGGATCCGTTAACTCTGGCAGTTGTATTGGGCATTAATAGGTCGATCTTTTGGTGCAATGACAATCGTGGGGCCAACAATTTACACCTATCTCCATGATGGTACTCTTAAGCCTAACTTATCTAGTGCTCAAAAGAAAACATTCATTTTTTATTATCTTCCCATTTTGTCATCTTTAGTGACAACCTTTATCGAAGAAGTATTGATGGTATCCTCCTTAGGTGTCTAAACTCATAAGAAGCTAAAATTTCCTTACATAAGGTACATGAAGGTATTTGTGGGGCGTATTCGAGTGGACCTACTCTTGTCAAGAAATTGTTAAGAATGGATCTTATTGGCCAACTATGGAACTTGATGCACACAAAATTGCTAATAAATATTGTCAATATAAACAACATGGAGATTTGATTCATGCACTTGCTCGAGTTACTACTCCTTGGCCTTTTTCACAATGGGGACTTGACCTCATAGGAAAAATACATCCCCCTTCATCTAATGGTCATAAGTTCATTATCAACACCATTGAGTATTTTACAAAGTGGGTTGAAGCCATCCTATTAGCTAATATTAATAAAAAAATTAGCCATATTTATCCTAAACTATATCATTTTCGCTATGGTATCCCTCATGTTATCATTACAAACAACAAAAAGCCTTCAAGAAATTAAGATGTTTGTAGTCTTTCTCACCAATTCCATATCCAACATCATTTCACTCCTTATTATCCGCAAGGTAACGGTCAAGATAAGGCCTCAAACAAAACTATATCAAAAACTCTTAAGAAAAACAATTAATGAAGCTAATTGTGATTGGTATTTGTAACTTAACCCTAATTTATGGGCTTATCACACTGGTATCCACACACCTATAGGAGCCACTCCATATTTCTTAGTATTTGGAATTGAAGCCATTTTGCCTATTGAGGTTGAGCTTCCCTCAAGAATGTCTTTAAATCATGTCATTGATGAAGAAGAATATCCATTGTCTAGATTGCATGATCTTGAGTTATTAGATAAAAGGCATATTAATGCATTAAATCACTTATAATCTTATCAAAACTTCCTTTATTGTAGCTATAACAAAAAGATCAAAAGTTGAAGATTTGAGATTAGAGACTTGGTCCTAAAAGAGAATCAAAAGAATCAACAAGATAGAGACAAGAAAGGAAATTTTGAACCTAATTGGTTGGGACCCTTTGTTATTATTGTAGATTATGGTTTTGGAGCTTATAAATTTGCTACACCTAAAGAAGAACCTTTGGAAGAGCCTATTAATAACATTCATCTTAAGAATTTTTATGCTTGACACTCAAGGTGTCCTAGTATCTTGTACATACTAGTTCCATAATTTTTCCATTCCATCTCATTCGCCTATCATTTAGTCATTTACATGTTCCTTTCCTTGTTTTCCATGGATTTTTTGGTTGTATCTATTGTTTTCATGTCTTTTATCCATGTTAGTTTTTATTTACCTAGTTGGGGGCACCTTTCTCCTTGACCTTTGTTTTGGTTTGGATTCTTGCATCTTAAGATCATGTGAAAATCTTAAAAAAATAAGCCTTGACGAAAATCATGAAAAAAATGAATTTCAATTGTTGAGCTAAATCTTTGTCTTGCATAGCTTGTTGCCTATATTTCAATATAACTATCAAAAGCATTATAATATCTTAATGGAATTATCTTTCCTACAATGGACATTGTCAAAACAGATCAAAGGTCTTAATAGATACATCCTTCCTACAATGGACCAAGTACTAATCAAAATTGAGCTTATCCTTTGGCAAGAGATATGTTGGCTATTGATTTTTGTTTCAGGACTGCTTTTCTTTTTCTTTATTGTTTTTTATCACATTTTCTCAAGGAAAGCCTATCCTATAGTGCTTAGAGCAGCTTGGGTCATAACATGAGTGTCTTCTTTGGCATGTTTGACTTTCTTTTGTTTCCTATTTTCTCGATGAAAGCCTATATCTTAATGTTCTTAGAGAAGCTTGGGTTTAGACATGGATATATTTGTTTTTATGTTTGCAGGTGTATTATGTGTATGCAAGTTGGGTAAAATGACAAGCAATATCCACTTGCTAAGGTTCCTCTTCAAAGTAATAATGCATCTTGTTTTTCTTTGTTTATTGCTTTACTTCTTTGCATATCATATTTTTGTTGCATCTCCTCTTTATAGGTTTCATTTTTATATTTAATCCTTGTTGGAGATTTATTTTATTGCATTCACAAGTGTTAGTTTGCATTATAATATCATTATCATAATAAATCATCCATTATCATAATAACATAAATACCATCATAAATAATTCTTCTTTTTGTGAGATTGATTCGAGACCTATTTTATAGCTAGTATCTTGAGAGGGCATTATAGCCTCCATCCCATGGTCTGTCGGGGCATGCTAGGGCATATCATCAATCATTTTCTTTGAAACAACATTATAAAACACATTGTCTCAAAGAGGGGCAAAATGTAGACACCTAAAAATGAATAGTGCATTTTCATCTTATCATTTCTTTTATATATATTAATTCAATAATTTTTTAATTATTTATTAAGCTAACATTTTCCTCTTTTCATCCATAATAATAATTTTAATTATTTAATTATCTTAATCTTTCTATCATATCTATATTAATTGATTCATTTTTAATTATTTAATTAATTCATCTCTTATCATTTTCCCTCCAATATTAATGAAAATTAAAGTTAAAATTATCTTTGGTCCTCTATAATTAAATAATTTTCAAATATTATTTAATTAGTTAATACTCCTCTTTTAAACTAATTAAAAAATTTATATTTAAATTAAATCTTTTCCTCTATAATTGAATAATTTTCAAAAATTATTTAATTAGCCAATACTCCTCTTTTAAATAAATTGAAATAATTTATTTAAATTAAATATTTTTTCTAAAATAAATAGTTTAATTAATATTTATTTCTCTAGGCTATCATTTGAATTAAGTAAATTTTATTTATTTAATTCCCTCTTTTTTCAAAATTCAAAATTTGGGTCTGACCCTATCTTAAAATTTTGTATCGATTGATTTTGAAAATCAATCTCCACCACTGATCAAATGTCAAGTGAAACATATAAATAAGAAGCTTTCATTTCATTCAAATCCTCTAACAATTTTATTGTCAAATCTTCCTAACGCTTTTATTTTCAAGATCTCTCTAGCAATTTTATGATAAAGATTTATCAAGCATTCAAAAATTATAAAGAATTATTAAACATTCAAGCATTTTCAAGCATTATCAAAAATATCATTGTCATTTATCAAGCATAGGTATCATTTATCTTTGAACATTTATATTTATCATTACATCATATCATTATTGTTCTTTTATAGTTTTTTATTTTAAAGAGCAACCAATAATGGAGAAAATCAAGATCTTAGCTATGATGAATTTACTTGTTATCTAAATTCTATATTTTGAACCAAGATCTTGAGCATAATTGCATGATTGTGAAGGTGTGAGATTTGCATTGTTGATATTTGTGATTCATATTTTCATCATTCACATCAACATCTACAAATATATTTATTTTTTAACATTAAATTGATCATATAGACCTCTGCAAAAATGGATTGGAAGGATTAATCATTCTCTAAAATCTCATTTATCTTAAAGTACTAGTGTTGATTAAGTATTAGTGTAGGTTTTTATTTTCCCAGTGGGATATTTAATTTTCCCTTAGTTATAGGTTTTTCTTACACATTTATTAAGCTTGCTTAGAATAATAAAGTGAGTTAATCATTTAATAACCAGGAGATAAAGCGATGAGTTGTCCTCCACCTTTTAAGGGTAGAGTATTTACATTTTCATCACTTTAATTGATGTTGGTGGTTATTGGTGGTCAATTCTCATCCTCTCTTAAGTTATATATAAACTCACTATCTAGCTTATATTTTTCATCTTGGAAGATCTTAATGTATTTTGTTATATTGACATTGCATAATCTTTCAGAGTTCTGGGTTGCATTATTTATGTTTTTCTAGTTTATGTAACTTTAATTCTCTTAAAAAGTTCTTTGAGTTTGTGATACCAAAATGTTTAACCTTTTCTAAGCAATTAAAATGCAATGGAAAACATAATGAAACACCTCAAGATTAGCCTAAGGAATTTGTAAATGCAAAGAGGAAAGTGTTAAATGAAGATAAATGGTTATACCTCCCTTTTGCAGCTAAAACTCCTTGGTTGGCCCTTGATTTGGATTGATTTGTATGCTCCTTGATGGCTCTTGATGTGGCTAAATGAAGGATTTGACTATGTGCTTGGATGCAAATGAAAATGGATGAGATTGATGGCTAAATGAGTGCACAAAATGACAACATTTAGTTGCAAAATGGCTAAGTCTTCCTAAATGCCTCAGAGGATGGGGTATTTATAGAGAAACTTGAATTCTCTAGAGAATTCAATGGTTGAGATTTATCCAACAAGGCCAAGATGAAGGGCTAAGGTGAGTTAAGGACTCACAAGCCCTCACATTTTGACATGTGGAATGTGAGAGGGCTAAGGGTGAGATGATGTGTAGATGATGTGGAAGAGAGGTACATGATGTGGAAGAAGGACAAGTACCTTCAAAGTATTTTGATGTGACCTTTCAATGATCACATGGGGAAAGGGAAAGCTTTGGGAGAATAAAAGTGAATTTTAAATTCACAATGATTGGAAGAATCTAGTGGATAAGACAAGGTTCCCAAAAGGTGGGAATTTGTCACATGTGACT
>VDFB02073795.1:69740-116022 GCA_007258455.2 Sequoia sempervirens
AGGACTCACAAGCCATCACATTTTGACATGTGGAATGTGAGAGGGCTAAGGGTGAGATGATGTGTAGGTGATGTGGAAAGGAGGTACATGATGTGGAGGAAGGACAAGTACCTTCCAAGTATTTTGATGTGACATTTCAATGATCACATGGGAAAGGGAAAACTTTGGGGAGAATAAAAAGTGAATTTTTAAATTCACAATGATTGGAAAGAATCTGGATAGAGACAAAGGTTCCCAAAGGTGGGAATTTGTCACATGTGACTTGATGTGACAAGTCAAAGGTTCTAGAAGATGCATGGGAAAAGGGGATTCTAGGAGGAATAAAAGTGAATTAAAAATTCACATGGGGAAGAGAGGAGCCTAGGATGAATAAAAAGGAATTAAAAATTCCTTGGGGGATGGGGAGAGTTGACCAAGGTGCTAGTTAAGATTAATTAATTAGTAATTAGAAGATAATTAGGGGTTAATGTGGATTAGAAACCAACTTGCAAAAGTTGGAGGATGTGACACATCCTAATCAAAGATTAGGCATGTGCACATCTTTAATGAAGAGATTAGGAGATGGATTAGGATTAGATGAAAATGAGATGTGAGGAATTAAATAAATGTAATATTTATTTAATTCATTTGATGAAAAGAGGATTAAGGAGGGTAAGGTATTTAATTATTAATTAAATACCTTAGAGATTTGACAGAATTAAGGATATTAATTAAATAATAGTAATATTACTTAATTAACTTGGATAAGAGGTTGTTTAGATGAAAAGTGATAAATTTGGAAAAATTAATTGTCCAAATTTGGATGTCTACATTTTGCCCCTCTTTGAGATGGTGTTATGAAGTAGCATCATTTCAAAGAATATTAAAACATAGAATCCAGAAGGGGATGGTTAGATTGGAAAAGAATGCCCCAGTCATCAAACGGATGACTAGGAAGAAATATGATGGAGGTGAAGATGAAGATTAGGGATAAGGATGCCCCCTCGAGAGGACATGCGGGTTCAAGAGAACACGGATGTGCTCTTGAAATGGATGAGATGATGAAATTTGAGATGAGGAAGAGGATGAAAATGGATGGGTATGAAAGGATGAAAAGGCGACAAGAGGTTGGGAAACAAAAATGGATGCAGAGACGAAGATGATGTTGCCCCAGTCAAGGTACAAGCCAAAAGGGGTTGAGGATGGATGGAGTGTTGTCAATGAGGATAGGGAAGGATACATCCCAATGAGTGGTATTGATGAGGGAAGGATACATCCCAAAATACCACTAAAGGATAGGGAAGAGTACCGCTCGATGAGGATGATGAAATGTTGTTGATGAGGGAAAGATACATCCCAAACAACGTCGAAGGGATGTGGAAGAATAAAATGGGATGATGATGATGATGATGATGATGAGGATGATTGGATCCAGGCTTGTAACAAGACTGAGAACAAGACCAAGGATATGATTAGATGATTCAGGCTAAATGGAATGGATGGGGGTTGGATAGAGATGTGAGATGAGGATGAAGAAGGAATGGATGGGGGGATTGTGCAAGATGATAGAAATGAAATGCAATCCTAATGCAATTTTCCATCTTCGGAGCACTGATTTTTGCTATAGCATAAGACACCAAGTGCCAGGGTATGTGGAACCAAGGCGTATTAGTGTCTAATGCATGAAACAAACACAACAGACAAAAAGGCTATCCCAACACCCCAAAGTCACAAAGACCTTGGTCGGGCCAGGTATTGAGATAACCACAAGCACAAAAGGATGCCCCAGTGTAACACAAGACCTTGAGAATCTTGGTAGGTACTACGTGGGACAACCAAGAAGACAAAAATAGACATAAAAAGATTAAGATATGCCCTTATGTTGACCAATCAAAACACACCATAATATGATGGATCATGGCGACCTTGATAAGTGATGATAGGGAGCTCAAATGATAAACAAAAGCCAAACGTATCAAAATATTGCAATTGAGTTCAAACATCCTTTGCCATAGGATCAAAAGGGATGGATGAGGTTGATGAGGTCTGTTAGGAAGGATGCACCCTGTTGAGACCAAAGATGATGGATACTAAACTAAATGATCGATATGACATAGGATATTTGGGACCGATTGGATCAGCTAATACAAGTGGATCTTGTTTGTTAAGAACCAGCTAAATAAGGGCATAGCTTGACGACACGACACAAGGGAGACAAGACATGAGACTAACACACCCTAAAGACCTAGGGCTCGGGGGCCGATCAAAGATTAGCCTTGCCTACGTGAAAGCACAGAGCCCTCGTAGTTCAGTGAAAGGCGGACAACTGACTATGGATAAAAGTAGAAAGAGGATGATGAAGACTAATGGTGGATGACAAGGACTGGAGAGACAAAAGCAAAGATTGATGATAGATGATAAAGGAGTGGATGGAGAAAGCAGAAAGATTGACGCAAGATGATAGAGGAGCCCCAGGGGCGGATCAAGTGATCGACCTTGCCTACGTGAAAGCGCAGGGGCAACGTAGTTCGACCAAAGACCAAAGACAAATGATGGATAAAGGATGATAAGATGATAGGATAAGTGGATAAAAAGATGGGACCAATACGACAAGATAGGATAGACCTGTTGGATTGGATAGGATGATGACGATCACATAAAGCTCAGGGATGGGATAGTTATCCAAAGCATTAAAATGACTTGGGAAGATGATATGATAGATAGATGAGTGATGAAAAGTGATAGGGGATTGGAAAGATGTGCAAGAGAAGCAAGAGTGATGATGATTAGATAAATGGAATTGAGTTGCATGGAGGGAGGCCTATAGCTAGATACCAATGACAAGGGATTGTGAGATGTGATGAGGATAAAGATGAAAGAATGGATAGAGATATAGGGAAGGGGATGGGAGGGATTGTTTGGATGGATAGGAATATAAGGATCGAGAGATGAAAGGGATGCTAGGATAGATGGATACGGAGATAAGGATGGGGAGATGGAAGGGATGTTGTGATAGATGGATAGGGATATAAGGATTGGGAGATGAAAGGGATGCTAGGATAGATGGATACGAAGATAAGGATGGCGAGATGGAAGGGATGTGATGAAGGGATGTTATGATAGATGATGTCTCCAAGGACTATGTCACAAAGGAAGCAGATGCCCCCACTCTAAATATGTCATATATGATGAGGCATGAGGGATGGGAGACGAGTGGATGGGAAGATAAAGGAGATAACTAGAGGTGGATAGGATGAGTGACCAAGGAATACAACAGAGCATGGATGAAGGGAATGTATACCAAGAGGTGGCCAAAGCATGTATAGATAGGTGCCCCTGTTTTGATCAAGATCACAAGAAGGATGGAGGGATGGGAGATAAATGGGATATGATGGTAGGATGTAGAAGATAGGTGGGATGGAGGGGATTTATGAAGAGGACAAATACCAGGAAGACGAGTGCATAGCTGGAAGCATAGCAGATGGAGGGAATGCATATCAGGAAGTTGCCCCCAAGTGCAGATGAGGATTTACGCATGACGCCTATTTGCCAGGTTTTCATCATGGTATTTATCCAAGGCGCTTGTTTGCCAAGTTTTTACCATTGGATGAATTATTGCTCTTTACTATTTTATTTTATTTTGATGTTTTTGATTTTTATTGTTTTATTTTTTGATCTTTGATTTTTTTATTTTTTTTTGGATTGTTTTTTACTTTTTTGAATTTTTATGGATTTTTTGACTTTTTTGAATTTTTATATTTTGGATATCATGCAAAAGGAGATGGATAAGGATAGGGAGGAAAATAAGTGGATTTAGAAGACATGCGATAAGGATATGGATGAAGGACTTAAGCTTCAAGTTCTATATGAGGCATTAATAGCCCTTGTTCGAACTGACTGTTGGATGTTGGTACAACCTTATGAGGATAAATGGATTATGCAAGAGGATGAATTAGAGGGATTTGAGAGGGGAGATACATGGAATAATGGATGGGATGCTGCAAAGGGTATGGATGGAATGATGGGGTGGATATGTGATGGGGAGATGTGTTCAGGACCAACATTGGCACATGTGGTAGTGGATGTGAAAAGATAATAGGATTAAGGGATGGAGAATGTGGGGATAATGGAGGAGATGGAATGGTGAATTTCGAGACATAGGGACCCAAAACAGACTTAGGAGATGAAAGGGGTGTATGATTAGCTTTTGGATTAGCGACTTTGGATGTTCTTACAGATTTTTCATGTGATAGCATTGCATCTTTTTTCTTTGGGATCCACATGGTTTTGATCTTTGCTTTGGTGGGCCTTTGTGGCCTATGGATTTGATGTATATTTAGATTTTTCTTTTCTTCACCATGTCTTTTGGAGGGGACATGGGGAGCTGTAGATTCATGTGGATGCTTGGATTTATGCATTTTTTCTTTAACAACCAAAGTGCTTTTAGTAGCAATGGGATGGGTGTGAGGAGATGGATGATGTGGAGTGATGGAGGTAGGAGTATGGGGATTATGTGTAGATGGAGGATATTTAGATATGTGCCTTTGTTGATCCTGATTATAGGATATGTGAGAGGGATGTTTATGATGGATGAGATGGATAGGTGTTGGATGGATGAAAGGATGAGATGGAGGAGGTGATCTTGGGATATATGGACCGAAAGCAGTCATAGTGGGTGGAGGGACATAAGAACCCAAGATGGATGGAGTAGATGAAGGGTGGGAGATGGTGGATGGAGGGATGTAAGGACCCAAAATGGATGGAGCAGATGAAGGAGGAATATGGACAGTTGTTTTGAGGTGATACAATAGAGGAGGGATGGTAGCATATGGTCTGGTGGAGTGATGGGAAGAGCTGACATTTCTTTTGTAAAAGGCTCGTTGAGGACGTCTAGAGGTTGTACCAACATCTTTAGATTGTGAGTCATGGGAAATATGTCCAAGACCTTGCATAAATATTTGTTCTGGACTTGGATGGGCTCCAAAATACCTTGCTCATGAAGGCCTAGACCTTTTCCCTGATAGTTCATTTTCTTGAGCATGTGATCCATGATAGGATTTGTGTTTTGCTGAAAACATGATGCGAAGTCCATTATTAGGTGGAGGATGATGGGTGGTATATACACTATGTTTTTCTTTTGCGAGGAGGCCACCATGGAAGAATGTGAGGGTACCAAGGGGATATGCAAGTGGTGTGGGGATAGCAGTTTTAGGCGATGATGGGGGATTATGAGAGGGAGATGATGGGATAGCAACATTTGGATGGGTGGTATCAGGAGAGGGATCAGGGGATATGATAGGATTTGGATTTGTGGTAGTGGGATCATGCGATGGAGATGGAGATGGAGCGGTGGAAGCTTGAATGACAAGGGGATCATAGGATGGAATGGATGGGGGACTATGATCTTGAGGTGGACTAGATGGGAGGGTAGGATCTTGATCTGGAGAAGGGGATATGTTGAAATGCTTTGGATTAGACTCTAGGCATGACTCATCTTGTGTGGATGGCAGGATGACAGAGTGTTGGAGAGACTCTTCAAGTTGGGGAGATGGAAGGATGGAGGATTCGATGTAGTCATCATAATGGATTTTAGTGGATTGGATTTGGGCTTCGTCGATGGGCTCGATGACTCTTGGAGTAGGAGGTGGATGTTTAATGGATTCAGGAGATGTGATGGTAAGGGATGGGGACTTAGTGGATTCAGAGGATGTGATGGTAGGAGATGGGGGTTCAACGGATTCAGAGGATGTGATGGTAGGAGATGGGGGCTCAGTGGATTCAGAGGATGTGATGGTTTTGATGGTTTGAGTGGTGCTAGGGGTGGTACCATCAATGATAGGTGTTGGGTGGAGAAGGGTATCGTCACTAAGGACCGTGGATGATGGGTTAGGATGGTATGATTCCATAATTTCAAGGTGTGGAGTGGGAGATGTCTTCTTTGTTATAAGTCCTTGAAGAACTTCTAGATTGAAAAACTTGAATACTCTAGGCTGAGATGGCATGGTAGGAGGGGATGAAGGATTATGGATTGCTGGGGGATTGGGACTAGGGATTGGTGGACTAGGATTAGATGCGGGAATGGGATTGGATGTAGGAATAGGAATAGATGGGGAATTAAGATTAGAGGAATGGTTAAGATAAGGACATTGGAATGGTGAATTAGGAAATGAGGATGCAGGTGGTGGATTAGGCTGGGAAGATTAAGGTGGCAGATTGAGATAGGTTGGTTCGGGTGTTGGATTAGGATATGAAGGTGTGAATGTTATATTAGGATAGGTTGGTGTGGATGTAGGATTAGGGTGAACAAATTGGTATGGAAGATTAGGGTAGTGGGTATATGAAGATGAAGGATTGAGATAGGAGGATGTGGGCGGTGGATTAGGATAGGAGTATTGTGATGGCAGACTAGGATAAGATGATGATGTAGATGAAGGATATGATGGATATCCCTTGTCAAAGGTAGCATAAGAAACATGATTAGGCATGGATGAAGACATAATAGGATGAATTGAAGGGGTGATTGGATTTTGGAAAGCGGGTGGAGAAAGCTTACTAGCAATGATAGTGTCAAGGGGATCTATGTCACATTCTTCTTGATCGACAAGACTTTCGTTATCGCTGTCAACGTAATTAGGGTTTCCCTTGACCACTATTGATGGAGGATAAGGATTCATGATGGTGAAAGGATAAAGAGGATGGATGAAATATTTTGGATGGGATCGGACTAAAGCTCAAATTGAGATTTTGGTCAATCTCAGATTAGGATTGGACTAAAGCTCAGATTAGGATGATGCAATGGGATTGATTATGATGATCATATTTGATTGCGACACCGAATCTACTTCGAGATGGAAGTAGATTGATTGGGTCGAAGGTGATTGGATAAGAATGCGATTGGATAGGAATGGATTGGATTGGATAAGGTTGATTGATGATTAATAAGATCAACTGATGGGTCGGATAGGATGATGAGAGGGATTGAAAAACCCCGTTCAAAGATTATCCTAGGTGAGTTAGGATGCTGATTGATCCGATTAAAGGATAAATGGATGATTGTAGCATCAAATCCACCTTGAGATTGAAGGTGAATTGATTGGGCCAACGATGATGATTAACTTAGAACAGATGAAAATCCTAAGAAAATGTTGATGAGGACGATTAGATCAGACACTTAGGTCAATTTGGATAATAACTCGAGACGAAGTTTAGGGGATTTGGATGGGGAAAACGATGATTTGATTGGAGAAGTGGATGATGAATACTCAAGACGAGTAAATGATTGATCGGAACAAATGAATGACTACTCGGAACGAGTAAATGACTGCTCACAATGGATGAATAATTCTTGGAACGAGAAGATGAAGGTTTGGAATAGATGAAAGATTACTTGGAATGAGTAAATGATTGATTAGGATTGTTGAATGAGAGTTTGAAATGATGAAAGGAGGTTTGAAATGGATGAACGGTTACTCAGAACGAGTAAATGGATGATCGAAATTGCAGAACGAGAGTTCAAAATGATGAAAGGAGGTGTGAAATGAATGAATGTTTACTCGGAACGAGTAAACGGATGATCGAAACGATAGAACGAGAGTTCAAAATGAGGAAAGGAGGTGTGAAATGGATGAAGGTTTACTCCGAACAAGTAAACAGATGATCGGAATCACCAAAACCAGATTTTGAGATGATAGATGAAGGTTCAAAATATATGAGTGTTTACTCGGAACGGGGAAACGGATGATCAAAAAGGGAGAATAACTATTCAGAATGGATGAATGAAAGGTTGAAATGACTAAAGCTCAGATTAGGGTTTTGGTTAAGCTCAGATTGGGATTAGATTAAAGCTCAGATTAGGATTGAATTGAAGCCTAGAATGATTGGAGGATGTGATGGGATTGATTCTACACCAACTTCCAGAGTTTAAGGGCCGTAAGGTGTTGACAATCAGATTTTTCCAGATTTGGCAATTTTCAAAAATTGTCAAATTTTTCCATTTTAGGAAACCTCACGAACGTACTTTTGAGAGTTCAATTTTTTCCCAAAAAATACCCAAAACAAAGATAGGATGAATTTCCAACTAATATCCCAAATTTGAGACATGCATTTCGAGTTATTGACAAAAATGATTTTTCAAAATGCTGAAAAAAACACTAAATTACGATTTTGAGGGTTAAGATGAAAGTTTGAGGCCTCAAAAATGTGGAAAAATGGGGTCTAAGGGGCTTCTAGTCAATCGGGGATCCACATGCCATCTCATAACACAACCACCCGTAAAATTTCAGCTCAAACGAACACCCGAGTCAAAAGTTATGGCCTCTAGAAGTTTCGGCACAAAAATCAAAATTCTCAAAATGAAGCCTAGGTGATTGGGATGGATGATTTGATGCTGGATATGGACTCTAATGATGTTCTAAGTGGAACTTATGTGATTTTGGTGATGAAATGATGATTTTCAGAAAAAGTGTTGATGACGGGCAAACGGGTGCTCAGAATAGATGAATGACTCAGAATGAGGAGATGGATGCTTGGAATGGATAAAATGGAGCTTTGGAATGATCAAATGGAGGTTTTCGGAGGTTTAAAATGACAAAACAAAGGCTTGGGATGATGAGAAAAAGGTTGGGAATGATTAAATGATGGTTCAGAGGCTAAACGGGTCCAAACGAGGTGATTTCGGGTGTTCAGGAGGGCAAATTCGCCCCTCTACAGTAAATCAGGGGCGTAGTCGCCCTTCTGCAGAAAATTAGGGGCATAATCACCCCACTACGGAAAATCAAGGGCGTAATCGCTCCACTACAGAAAATCAGGGGCGTAATCGCCCTTTTGCAGAAAATTAGGGGCGTAATCGCCCCACTGCGAAAAATTAGGGGCGTAATCGCCCCACTGCGAAAAATCAGGGGCGTAATTGCCCTTCTGCAAAAAATCAGGGGTGTAATCGCCCCACTGCAAAAAATTTGGGACTTGGTTTGATGAAAATGACTATTGCAAGGACTTTAAAATGATAATGATAAGGCCAATTTGTCAAAAATTTCACTGGTTTCTCACAAGAAAACACTCTCAAGCAAACACAATCCTATGATTAGTGTTAAGGGTATGGCCAAAGAGGTTTTAATCTAGGATGCACAAGGTGTCTAGGGAGTCCTCAATATAATCTCGGTACATGAGGCACAATCGTGAACACCAGCCCGTCACAAGCGTGAGTCAAGAACCCCAGTGAGATACTGAAGGGCTTAGACCAACTCTTCACGTCTATCTAGGTATCACCCTAGCTTCGACGCTCTGCCAATTACAACGTGACTGGATTGGGGTACAACTTTTGCTCTCCCCCCTTTATATACCCCGCCAGTACGCGTGGTTGGAATCATCCCTTGAGGTGATTAAATCCCCAAGCAGGTCCCACTAGAAAGAAAGCACTAATTGTTTCCAACTACTCCCCAGGCTCACACAAAGTGCAAGGGGAAAGCAAAAACAAACTAATGCTCCCTTTGGGTAACATAAAAGATAGACACAACAAGCAATGAATATTACTCCCCTTAATTAAACTATGTTCTTAGATTAAGGCAAACAACAAGGATATTTTAAAAAGTTTGAGCGAACAGATAGCCCTGCAAGCAAATGTTAGATGTTTTATCTGACTTTCTTTATCATCTTCACAAAAATATGCTACAAAAAGTGAGCAAAAAACACTAATATCCTTGCAAGAACAGTGTTAGGGGGTTAATACTTGAAAATAGCAAAAAATCGAAGCCAAAATGATAGTTTTACCTTTCAAAATATGTTGCTTTGTGGTGACAAGGGGGCGCAGATGCCCTTCTGCGAAAAATCAGGGGTGCAGTCGCCCCACTGCGGAAAAATGTTAGCACAAAAATTTCAGCCCAGGGGGCGTAGTCGCCTTTCTGCAAGAAAAGTGTTAGCCAAAAATTTCGGTCAAGGAGGGGGTGTAGTCGCCCTTCTGCAGAAAAAGTGTTAGCCAAAAATTTTGGTCAAGGAGGGGGCGTAGTCGCCCTTCTGCAGAAAATCAGGGGCGTAGTCGCCCCACTATGGAAAATTAGGGGCATAATCACCCCACTGCTGAAAATCAGGGGGCGTAATCGCCCCACTGCAGAAAATCAGGGGCGTAATCACCCCACTGCGGAAAATCAGGGGCATAGTGGCCCCACTGCGGAAAAGTGTTAGCACAAAAATTTCAGTCGCCTTTCTGCAAGAAAAGTGTTAGCCAAAAATTTCGGTCAAGGAGGGGGCATAGTCGCCCTTTTGTAGAAAAAGTGTTAGCCAAAAATTTTGGTCAAGGGGGCATAGTCACCCTTCTGCAAAAAATTAGGGGCGTAGTTGCCCTTCTGCAGAAAAAGTGTTAGCCAAAAATTTTGGTCGAGGGGGCATAGTCGCCCTTCTGTAGAAAATCAAGGGCGTAGTCGCCCCACTGCGGAAAATCAGGGGCGTAATCACCCCACTGCGGAAAATTAGGGGCGTAATCGCCCCACTACGGAAAATCATGGGCGTAATCACCCCACTACGGAAAATTAGGGGCACAATCGTCCCATTGCGAAAAATCAGGGGCGTAGTCGCCCTACCGCGACGTATTCTTGCAAAAAACTTAACAGCGAACGTGAAATATAGGAACCCACTTATGGGTCCCACCGGGTGTGCCAGAAATGTGATACCAAAATGTTTAACCTTTTCTAAGCAATTAAAATGTAATGGAAAACATAATGAAACACCTCAAGATTAGCCTAAGGAATTTGTAAATGCAAAGAGGAAAGTGTTAAATGAAGATAAATGGTTATACCTCCCTTTTGCAGTTGAAACTCCTTGGTTGGCCCTTGATTTGGATTGATTTGTATGCTCCTTGATGATTCTTGATGTTGCTAAATGAAGGATTTGACTATGTGCTTGGATGCAAATGAAAATGGATGAGATTGATGGCTAAATGAGTGCACAAAATGACAATATTTAGTTGCAAAATGGCTAAGTCTTCCTAAATTCCTTAGAGGATGGGGTATTTATAGAGAAACTTGAATTCTCTAGAGAATTCAATGGTTGAGATTTATCCAACAAGGCCAAGATGAAGGGCTAAGGTGAGTTGAGGACTCACAAGCCCTCACATTTTGACATGTGGAATGTGAGAGGGCTAAGGGTGAGATGATGTGTAGATGATGTGGAAGAGAGGTACATGATGTGGAGGAAGGACAAGTACCTTCAAAGTATTTTGATGTGACCTTTCAATGATCACATGGGGAGAGGGAAAGCTTTGGGAGAATAAAAGTGAATTTTAAATTCACAATGATTGAAAGAATCTAGTAGATAAGACAAGGTTCCCAAAAGGTGGGAATTTGTCACATGTGACTTGATGTGACAAGTCAAAGGTTCTAGAAGATGCATGGGAAAAGGGGATTCTAGGAGGAATAAAAGTGAATTAAAAATTCACATGGGGAAGAGAGGAGCCTAGGATGAATAAAAAGGAATTAAAAATTCCTTGGGGGATGGGGAGAGTTGACCAAGGTACTAATTAAGATTAACTAATCAATAATTAGAAGATAATTAGGGGTTAATGTGGATTAGAAGCAACTTGCAAAAGTTGGAGGATATGACACATCCTAATCAAGGATTAGGCAAGTGCACATCCTTAATGAAGAGATTAGGAGATGGATTAGGATTAAATGAAAATGACATGTGAGGAATTAAATAAATGTAATATTTATTTAATTCATTTGATGAAAAGAGGATTAAGGATGGTAAGGTATTTAATTATTACTTAAATACCTTAGGTATTTGACAGAATTAAGAATATTAATTAAATAATAGTAATATTACTTATTTAACTTGGATAAGAGGTTGTTTAGATGAAAAGTGATAAATTTGGATAAATTAATTGTCCAAATTTGGATGTCTACAGAGTTATTCAATTTATTTCAAATTTCTAACATGGTATTAGAGCTTTTATTTTGAGAAGTCCAAGTTCCTTGATTCCTAATTGAGAGATTGATATTTTTATGTAAAAATCTTGTAAATTCTCGTATGCCCTTCTCTTGCATTTTGAGTGATCTGGAGAATTAGAAAAGGTTTGCAAAGATTTAATTCCTCTTTATATTGCATATGTGTTTTTTGAGATCCAGGTGATTCCAAACATTTTGGTTATATTGGTGGCATTTTTGACCATTCCAATGTGTCTAAGAGGCTCAAGAAAGTCAATATTGGCTTTTGTTTCATCCAAATTGGAAATCATTTGATATAGTTGCAAACAAGGGTTTGAAGTTTAGATCTAGAAAACAACTTATTATTGGAGCAATTTTCGCCCCAATGGACCTTGCCATTACACTCAAAAGGCCCAAAAACCCCTATTCTCATATAAATATATCTATTTTAGATGAATTTGATTTTTGAATTTTTTTTTATTTTGTCAGGGGGTCGTCACTGCAGGCTAAATTTAGCCTCTCTTTTTTTTTAAATATAACTTTTTGTCATGGTGTTTGTTTTTGGAAAATGAGATATCATCAGAAGGTTGGAGATAAGAACGTTCCATTCATGGAGGTATTGAAAATATTTTTTGTCATTTTGTACCAAATATTTCAGGTTGAAGTTGTTTGTTGCCAATTTCTTCAACATGCAATAACTTTCACCTTGGTATAGGCGTTAGAAAGGTGGTGAAGAGCACTACATAGATATAAGGCTATTTTTTCTAGATTTTTTTCAGGTTCATTTTGTATCATAATTTATAATTTTGGCTATTTTAAGTCTATTAAGTATTATACCTTGGAAAAGGATTTGTAATCACACTAAAGTATAAAGTGCCAACCTTATACTATTCGGAGGGTTGATTTTTGATACTAATGAAAAGGGTAGGAGTGTATTGATGTTATTATTTGGTATTATTTACACTCATTCTTGGGGATTATACATGCACTTTGTAATCACAAACTGAGATAAAGTTTCATTATGGGGGGTTAATCATGTATCTTAAATATCATTTTCATCCTTTTGTTGTTAGGATAACTTTAGAGTGTGTGTAGGAAAATATGTAAATTAAACTAATTATTAACACACAACAGATGCAATGTATTACATTAAGGAAATCTAAATTAATAAATACAATTCAATAATGTGACTCCTTAAAAACATTCCATCTTCCTCTATTCTTAAATGTCTTGGTAATTGTGCTCTCAAATTTTAATTATGCACTAATCACTAGGATGCCGCCTAAGAAATGAGTAGCCTCTAAGCTAAAATGCAAAACTATGTCTACACCTACATGATTTTGATGTTCTTGATTAAATGATGAACTAATTGATATGCAGGATGGTGATTTGTTGTATACAAAATGCTATAAAAGTGATGCACTACTGAATTATACTAATGAAAATGATATGAGAATGATCCTAAATGTTATGAACAAGCTAAAATATATCTAAGAATGCAGCCATTATTCTAAATTACTTGCTATACTATGCTAAATATTGAATCAAAATGAAATTAAGCTCTCAAATGCTAAATGGGTTTCTACAGAGTAATGTTATGCAATCCTCTCTTATGCAAATGCTGTAGATGGGCCTCTATTTATATATTTCACCAAGGCATCAGGTGAGTTGGTAGTAATGAACGATCAGGATTTGATCTGGAGAGATCAATGATGAGAAACGAGGAAATTGAAGAAAATAAGGAAATTGTCCCCTTTAGTAAAACAATCTTGCCAAGTGTAGAAAAGAATGAATGAAAAGAAGAAGCCATGTGTCCTTGAGTTGGTTAAAATTGTTGAGAGTAAATATCCATTTTAGAAATTAGGAATAATTGTTTTCATGTGAGACATGGTGAGTTGGAAGATGAGGTGGAAGGAGGTTAGGAGAATATGGAGAAATGTGACAAAATTCAAATTAAAAATTCAAATTTAATGAAAGGGAATTAACCAAATAAAACAAATTAGTTAAATTTATTTATTTTAATTAAATCATGAAGAAAATGGTTTAAGTTGGAAGAATTAAGAAATACAAACTATATAAACAAGCTTTGCAATTTATTTATATAGTAGAAGAAATAAAGATTTTATTAATTAAATAATCGATATTTAATTAATATTCTCCAGACCAATTTTGGATGCATACATTTTGCCCCTCTTTAAAGTGATGTGTTTACACATTTCTTCAAAGAAAAATTTATCAGTGCTGCTAAAATTTTGACAATGCCCCAGATGGTGATTTCCAGAAGATTACGAATGTATGCCCCCTCGGGAGATAAATCGAGGAATTAATAAAAGATTTGTGATGATTTTTTTGTTGTTGAAAATTTCCATTGATTTGCGATGATAATGATGATAAAATTCAGTTTTGATGACATTCCAAAGATTTATCTTCCGATATGGAAGAATTTGAGTTGCCCCAATTAATTGACCTTAAAAAATAAAAATATCCCACCAAAATCACCCTTTTAATTACCCTTTATTAAGAGTAAAAAGTGAAAACATGATTCATTTGTGCATCGGTAATTTTGAAAATTGGTGAAGTGAGAGCATTCTTGAGCTTTTGGTGAAAATGGTGATCCCTTATGATACTCACCGATTCAAGTGGATGCGGCGACACAATCAACTAGCGAGATACAAACCTCTAGTATGGATCTCAAAACCTTTCTTGTGAATTTTAAATCAATTTTTCTCGCTCGTAATTTTTAAAATTTTAAATTTTAAATTGTTTAGGCACATACAAAAGTTTCCATGGCGCATAGGCCAGTTGTTTTGGCGCATCTGCCTAGTGTTTTAGCGCATAGGCTAGTTTTGACGGCATATCTATAGACTGAAATGGCACATCAACCTTTCGGTCCATAGGTGGCTTCTAATGGCGCATTAGGGTTTTAGATAGGGCATCCTGAAGAAATGGCACATTGAAGGAATTGCACAATGCATCAAAGTAATTCTCTGGCACATTGAATGAAATGGCGCATTAGAGAGATTACGTAGTGCATTAGAGAAATTCTCTGGCACATTGAATGAAATGGCGCATAGGCCAAATTTGATGGCGCGTATTCCTTTTAGCATAATGAAGCCCCGTTATGGCGCATCTAGGACAAAATTGAAGATTATTTTTGTTTTCTCCTTGATTTTGATGGTGTTCACTTGTGTCAGCCAATGATTTGTTGTTGATGATAGATTAGATGATTTAGTGATCTCATGATATCCGAGATGAACTAATGATGATTGTTTTGACCTCATGATAGGCGAGGATCAAAACATATGTTAACGAGATTTGATGAAAATCTCACTAGAACTAATAGGATGATTGATTGATGTTTGATTATTTTGTTGATTTGATTGATTGATTGATGTGATGATTGTGATGTTTTATAATGATAGGAGACAAATTTAGATAATCTTCAATCTTGAGAGAGGTTCCCATGGACTTGGGAGATGATCCCACATCTGTCATAGGTTGATAGAGATATCATTGAGTGATGCAAATTATCCTCACTGATTGATATGCCTTGGATTAGGATTAATCAGGGATTGTTGACCGTGCTAGCAGAGAGGTGGCATAGCAACCACAACACTTTTCATCTGGCCACCAGAGAGATGACTGTGGCATTAGAGGATATCTATAGGATATTGAGGATTCCTATGGAAGGTGATATCGTGACCTATGATCACACTGAGCAGGGAGGTATAGATGCTCTATGCTAGATATTCCATGATGATCATATTGCTGGGTATGAGATGCCTTGGCAAAAGATGTTTGAGAGATATGCCCCTTTGCCTTCCATGCTTGCGGGATTTGTTGGTGGCTTCTTATGTCCCGACAAGAGGGAAAAAGGATTGTCTATTGGTTGGGGTCAAACATTGGAGTAGATGATTTGGTTTGGGACCTGTTTCACTTGGGGTTCATGTATGATCATGCAGTTATACCATGATTTGCACCAGGTAGTGTACCTCAGAGGAGCTAGTCTGTCTGCAGGTGTGACCCTCTTACATACGTAGGCTTAGGAGCATATTGCAGTGACATGGCTAGAGACAAACATATTTTGGCCATTTGGGAGACTTTACATCTATGGTTATGTAGGCACAATTGTCCAACATAAGCTGGGAAAATTGGAGTATTGGAGACGGGTACTGGATGATCTAGATTCAATTACAAGACGACTGTATGTAGACTGTGAGCAATGGGTTTTGGATCATTTGGAGGTGCCTTATTTTATGACTGCCAGATATCTTATTGGGTGGACACATTTTATTATTGAGAGATTCTTGTTGCGGAGGGTGCTTATACAATATGGCAGAGTTCAGGGGATGCCTTAGGGATTGGCTATGTATGCGCGGAGGTAGCAGGATGCGACCGAGTGGGGGCCCATGTTATCTTATGATGCTGCATGTGATGAATATCATCATTTATAGCCAATGATTTGGGATTACCTTTCAAATATTGTTGGGGGATATATGATTGATGAGTACTCACAGTATTTTGTTGAGCATCCATTTCCAAGGATCTCAAGACCTGATGAGCCGGTGTCAGCATTAGAGGATGATGAGGATAGACCACCCAGATGGAGGAGAGGTAGAGGTGGAGGCGAGGAGGAGGGAGGAGACAGTGATGATGGTGGTGATGGAGATGGCAGAGATGACGGTGGTGGTGGAGATGGAGGAGGTAGTTCCCACCCAAGATTGGATGTTAGAGTGCCTTGCAGGAGGCGATCTCTAGTGGCAGCAATGCAACAACGGGTGCAAATACGGTTGCCCTCACAGCAACAACAGTCTCATATCGCATCATTGCATACCCAGGTTCAGACCTTTCAGGGGCAGTTGACACAGGTGCAGGGATAGCTATAGATGCAAACACAGTTGTTGGCATAAATTTAGGAACAACTCTTACAGGCCTAGGGATAGATATAGACTTTGATGGCCAAGAGGGATGCTACCTGACAACAGCTAGCATAGGTTTAGGGCTAGGGGCAGGCACAGGTACAGGTACAGGGCCAGGTTGCTACATTAATTGTAGAGAGGGATGCAGCAAGGCAATGGGCAGAGCAGGCAGAGGCTATCATTGAGAGGTTGCAGCAGGCTGCGACAACTGCTGAATCCATAAACTATTTTAGAGAGGTTCACCGTACTACATAGGAGGCCCAATTTTATAGAGATCGATATCATGAGGTGGTTTCTCCCAAGTGGCGGATGAGCTTTGCACAGTCCCGATCTGGCAGGTCACAGTCTCAGACAGCTAGTGTAGGTGTCACATAACCATTGCCTAGAGATCAGAGAGATCCAGGTGCAGGTCCATTAGGTACAACAGGAGGTACAGGTCTAGGGATGCCAATACCATATGGAGGGAGCACCACATAGCCCTGATATTTGATGTTTTATTGTGATGTGGACATGTATACATTGATACTCGATGATTTTACCGCCATTTTTTATGATGTATTTCTTTATATTCAGATATCCTTGTACACTTTACATCATTTTGAGATATATACATATGCAACAATGATGATGATTTTCCTATGTGTTTATGTGTGTTGATCATGATGGATGCATTTAATTTTCTATTGTGTATGCTATGTGATTTTTCATGATGATGATATTATATGTTATGGATTCAACACGTGTTATGATCCTATGATGTTTTGTGAATAATGTCTAGTTATTCTTTTTGTACTTTTCTGATGCAACTATGTATGCAATGGATGGATAATGATGTTAATGCAAAGGTGGATGATTCTAATGATGGATAATTCTACATGTTCTTATGGATGTATGATATGCATGGTAATCTATGTTTTTTGTATTTTTCCAATGAAAATATATGAATGCATGTATGAAATGGATGAATGGAAATTTACCTATGTTGGTGCCTTGTGTCTAAAATGTGTGACTAAATGTATATGGATGGAAATGATATGATCAATGCGTTTGTTTTTATATTTTCATGATGCAAATATATGTATGATCTAATGATCAAATGAATGACAAACTGATATGATAATGCTATGAATGATGTCCTAATGCTCATGCATCTAAATGATCTTTTTGGTAATGTCAAATGTACTCAATCTGTTAATGACAGAAATAACATTAGCCTTGGAGAAATCTATAAATACCACTACAACATCTAGTATGAATGCAACCTAGACATGCATCTCTAAGAATGCAATGTTGTCATCCGAGTAATCAATTTATTATGCTTGGTATCATCATTGAGCTTTTAAAATGTTGAAAGTGAGTACAAACATCAATGATATAATTAAACCATGATGACCTGAGTACTACTTTCATGATGTGTGATAGTGCAAGTTAACACAAGCATCTAGGTATAATTGGACCAAGATGACTTGAGCATTTCTTGCGTAAACAGACAAGAGTTAACCATTTTCCTATGCGAATCCAGAATGTCATCAGTGATACTTTGTAGAGCACATCCCACGACAATTCACATAGTAATAATGATCAACTCACAGACAATAGACAAAGAAAAATATCATTCTCGATCATAGCCTCTCTAGTTCTTGACATCCTTGAGTTGCTCCTGATAAATGATAACAATCATAATGCAAATAATTTGAACATTTATGTAAAAGTGATAAAACTATGATTCAAAATATCACCACCAAATGAAATTTGTTTTCAATTGATCACTTTTGTTGTTGTTGTTGTTGGTTTTGATGGTTGCTTTTGGTGAGTCTGATTGATGTTCAATGTTGTAGTTCACTTGATTGTTGTGTTTTTACCAAGTTGTCACATTGTTGTTTATCCATCGCTTTGTAAGCTCAAAGATGTATTTTCCCCTAGTGAGTTCAAGATTTTTCCCCCAGTGGAAACAAACCAATTTATTATGGATATGTACAATGATTAAGAAGCCCAGGTGAGACACGACCGACATGGTAGAATATGTACATGAGGCTCAAATGAAGGATGTGGATAGTGACAATAAAGAGCTAGTGATCGATATATGTTCCTAGAAAGGAAGAAGCCAACTTGTCACAAATAGCACCTGTTGCTAGGTTTTCACTACTTGCTTTTATTGCACTTTTTCAAATTTTATGATTTTTTTGTATATTTCTCTTCTTTTTTTTTGTATTTTTTCCTTTTTTTGATTTTTTTGTATTTTTCCCTTCTTTGATTTTTTTGTATTTTTCCCTTTTTTGATTTTTTTATTGTCACCAAGATTCCTATTTGCCAGGTTTTCACCAGGGTGACCATTTTTTTAGGACATTTTCTGATGTTTTTGGATTTTTTCAGGGCTTTTACAGGTGCAGTGAATGAGTCATGTGTAGAATTTCTTGAGATGGAGGTTGTTCATGGGCTCTTCAAACAAGTCCCCTTCTGGCATGGATAACTGGCATGATCTTGAACCATAGACTGACATAATAACAAAGGGTCCCAACCAATTTGGTTCAAACTTTCTTTTCTTCTCTCTATCTTGTTGGTTGCGTGGGTTCTCCTTTAATACCAGGTCACCAACTTGAAATGTTCTAGGTTTGAATTTATGATTGTAACTTCTGGACATCCTTTGTTGGTAGGATTTCAGGTGATTCACTGCATGTAGGCGTCTTTCATCTAATAGTTCCAGTTCTTGCAATCTTGATACTCGATAATCCTCATCAGAGATGATACCCTTCAAAGAAACCTGAAGTGATGGTAATTCAACCTCAATGGGTACAATGGCCTCAGACCCATATTCAAGAGCGTATGGTGTGGCTCCTATTGGTGTGTGAATACTAGTGTGGTATGCCCACAAAGCAGGGTTTAATTGGATGTGCCAACCACATCCTGCGTCATTGACTATTTTCTTAAATATTTTTAGGATAGTTTTGTTAGAGGCCTCTACTTGATCGTTTCCCTGAGGATAATATGGTGTAGAGAAGCGATGTTGAATGTTGAACTTCTCACACAATTCTTGCATGTATTGATTCTTGAACGGTCTTCCATTGTCAGTGACAATGGATTGAGGGATGTCGTATCGATAAATGATGTAATTGAGGATGAATGATGAAATTTGCTTTCCTGTGATGTTAATTAGAGGAATGGATTGAATCCACTTTGTGAAGTACTCTGTAGTTGTGATAATAAACTTGTGTCCATTTGATGAAGATGGATGAATTTTACCAACAAGATCTAGTCCCCATTGACAAAAGGGCCATGTTGATGCAAAAGGTTGAAGTTCCTGAGCTGGTGCGTGGATGAGGTTAATGTGAATCTGACATTTTTGACATTTCTTCACAAATTGAAAAGACTCTTCCATGTTTGGCCAATAATATCCTAAATGAAGGAGTTTCTTGGCTAAGGTTAAGCCACTTGAATGAGTGCTGCAAACACCCTCATGAACTTCTCGTAAAGCCATTTTAGACTCATCATGTTCCAGACATCGTAGGAGAGTTCTGTCAAGACCTCATTGGTATAGTACATCCACAATAAGAGTATGTCAAGCGGCTCAACGAATGAAATTGCATTTTTTATTTTGAGATAGGTCAGGTGGAAGGGTGTTATCTTTTAGGTAGGAATAAATTTCACTATAGATTGAGGTATTGGTATCAAATAGGTGATAGATGACATGGGACTCGGTATCATCATAGGTAGGGGAAAACAATTGTTCCACTAAGAACTTGTAACAACTTCTTTTCTCTGGAATTTGTAACAAGGAAGCAATAGTAGCCATGGCATTGATGGATTTATTGTTCACTCTTGAAATTTGTTCAAACTTGATAACCACAAAGTATTTCTTGAAATCATCCAATATTCTTTTGTAGGGCATCAGTTTATTGTCCTTTGTTTGATAATCATCATTGACTTGGTTAATGACCAATTGAGAATCTCCATATACTTGCAATTCTAGGATTTTCCATTCTATAGCTATTTTAATGCCAATGATTAATGCTTCATACTTTTCCATGTTGTTGGTACAAGGGAACATCAGTCAGTATGATTTTGGTATGGTATGTCCTCATGGAATGAAAAATAAGATTCTGACTCCTGATCCATGCTGGGTGTGGGATCCATCAAATTATAGTGTCCACAGTTTGGTAGCCAAGGTGAGGACATCAACATATGGAAATTCAATGTGTAAGGGATGATTATTTGGTAGAGGTGCTTCTGCTAACTGGTCAATGATTGCTTGTCCTTTTATTGCTTTCCTATCCACATATTGGATATCAAATTCACTGAGTATCATGACCCACTTGGCCAGCCTTCCAGTTAAGTTGGCTTTGTTGAGAAGGTATTTGAGGGGATCAATTTTGGCTATCAACTTGATGGTGTGAGTTAGCATGTAATGTCGTAGCTATTGGGTAGCGAACACTACCACCAGGAAAGCCTTTTCAATAGAGGTATAGTTGATCTCATAGCCATTTAGTGTCCTGTTGATGTAGTAAATTGTCGGCTTGTGCTAATAGGGCTCCCAATGATGTCTCAGTTGTAGCAATGTATAACAGAAGTGGATTTCCTTCCGTTGGTTGTACTAGGATAGGTGGATTCATTAGATATTGTTCAATTGGTTGAAGGCTCCCTCACATTTTTCATCCCATTAGAAAGAAACATTTTTATGCAACAGATGAGTGAAAGGATGGGTCTTGTCTGCCAATTGTGAAATGAATCCGCAGATTGATTGAAACCTCCCTTGTAGAGATCGAAGTTGGCTGATGTTTTTCAATGGTGGCATTTCCATAATGGCTTTGACCTTTGCAGGGCCTACCTCAATCCCCTTTTCTGAAACTATGTACCCCAAGAGTTTGGCTGACGTCACCCCAGACACACATTTCTTGGGATTTAGCCGTACATTGAATTTTTCCAATCTAGTGAAGATTTTGTCCAACATCTCCAAGTGTCCTTCTTTGGTATATGATTTAGCCAATAAGTCATCCACATAGTCTTCCATGAAAGTATGCATAATGTCATGAAAAATTGTTGTCATGGTGCATTGGTAAGTAGCTCCTGCATTCTTCAATCTGAATGGCATGACATTCCAACAAAATGTTCCCCATGGACAGGTAAAGGCTGTCTTATCTTGATCCTTTGAAGCTATCTTGATTTGGTTATGTCTGAAAAAACCATCCATCAGTGATAACATGCCATGTCTTGCCATTAAGTCTACTATTATATCTATGTTTGGCAGCAAAAAATCATCTTTAGGACAAGCTTTATTAAGATCTCAAAAATCTATGCAAATATGAATGTTGTTATCAGGCTTTGAAACTAGTACAATATTGGAGATCCTCTTGGCATAGTCAATGGGCTTGATGAATCTTGCGTCTAATAACTTCTTTAGCTCTGCCTTTGCCAATAAGGCAATGTGTGGGTGCATTTTCCTTAACTTTTGCTTAACTGGTTTCACTCCTGGTGGTAGTGATAGGTGATGCATGATGAGTTTTGGATCAATCCTCGGCATGTCGACATATGACCAAGCAAATTTGACTTATTTTTAAGTGAAATTTTTGAGAAAGCTTGGTTTTTATTGGTCTATCAAAGATGTTGATGGATGGATAGTCTTCACTGTCTCTTCATTGCCGATATTGATAGACTATGTGGGTTCAATCAATATCTTCGATCTTTCCTGAAAGTGTTATGGGAGAGTATCAAATCTTCCATCCTTTGATGCCTCAAAGAGGTTTTTTCTGTTGGATGGGATCTTTTTTTTTACTTTTTCTGGATCTGACACTGCCATTGAATGGTTTTCACCATTAGACCTATTTCCTGTATTACTCATTTTGCAGTTGGAAGATTTGATACTCCCCTATTCAGAAGCTTTGTTACAATGTCATTGGTGGAATCTATTTTGGGATTGTCAAAACAGAGGAAGTTGATGATGGAATCATCATTTGAAAATGTAGGGATGTCAAATGGCTTAGTTAGGTCCCACTCTATGAGGTCGAGATGTACTAGGGGTAAGAAGTCACCAGATTGGTTAAGGTCAGAGATGGTAAGAGTTCTGATAGTAGTTTCTTCAATTTTTCCAATAGCAAAATCAAGGTCTATAAGGTAACTCTCCTTTGAATTATCCATTTCACTCCGAGTTGAATTGTCTTCACTCGAATCATCAATGTGTTGTGATCCAAATTCAAACGATCTAGAACTTGACCCTTGTCCCTCCTCGAGTAGGGGTGCATATTTGTGTACCAAATCAATGTCCTTGTCGTGAAAAGAATCTTTTGATAGTGAATCCAACTCATATTCATTAGAATCAGTCTCATGATCATTACTAGCTTGTAATTGTAAGATTCTTTCAACCACTCTCCTTTGTCTCTTCTTTATAACCCAGCCCAGTCTTGTCTCTTGGCTTAATTAAGATGGGTTGAATTGGTTCCACAATTCCTTCCTTTCTTTTTTCCCATGGGACCTTTTCCTTCATATCCCATCTTTTCCAAAATAGTGAAACCTTTTCCATATTGGGTTGTTTGTACATTTGCAGTCGTTGTTTGGGATTCTGCTTCATCCTTATAAAGTCAATTTAGAACATCTTTGTCTTCTACTTCATCAACCATAGTGCTTGCTTTTACAAATCAACCATTGAAGAGTGTGACTGGTTGTGATGTATGCTGTGTGGAGGTTGATGGTTGCCCATATGACTTCGGAGAAGAGAATTGTGAAAGACATAGAGATCGTTCAAGGAAATATTCACTGACACCTTTGTCTTTGAGTTGGAATTTTTCATCAAATTGCTTTGATAAGGCATTCAATTGAGCTTCATGATGTGAGGTGGATGAAGCAAATTCTTCTTTCTTCTTAGACTGTTTAGACATGGAACTGGATTGACCTGCATGATTTGAGGAGATGATCTTGGATGAGGAACTTCTTTGGCTTTGATCCTTGGAAGGGGTGGAAGTGGAAGCTTCTCTGTTATGAGGCACAAAAACATCTTGGACAAATTTTAGGGTATTGCAGTACTGAGGACTATTTGAATAAACCGAAATGGTGATTTCTTGGCCACCATAAGGAAATTTCAAACATTGATGGTAGGTTGATGGAACTACTTGCATTTCATGAATCCATGGGCGACCCAATATTATGTTATAGGTCAAATCCTTGTCTAAGACTTGATAGATTACATCTTTCTCAATTGGTCCTACTTGAATAGGTAAGACAATCAATCCCTGTGAAGATCTTTCCTCATCATCATATGCTTTTATTTTAATCTTTTTCTTTGAATCAATTACATTCTCATAAAATCCTAAGGCACGAACAAGCTTTAGAGTACATATATTCAGATTGGCTCCTCCATCTATTAGGATGTGTTTGACATGATGCTTATGGATTAGGACTTCAATATGAAGAGCAACATTGTGGGGATGAGAAATAGATGCATCATCATTTTCTAAAAAGGATAAGCAATGTGGTGCAGTCAAATGTCCCACCATGGCTTCAAATTTACAAACTTCCAGATTTGTTGGTATTGTTGTGTCCACTAGGGCTTTTTCCAAAATCTCCTTGTGAGCAGGCAAAATTTTGAGTAGTTCCAATATCGATATTTGTGCAGGGATCTTTTGTAATTGGTCAATTATGTTATATTGATTAGATGAGACAGTGGGAGTTTTGGATGAACTTCCTTTTAGAACATATTTGGCCTATGCTCTTGTGGTCGCATTTACTGGCATGCTGTCTTGTTTCCCATTGATTTTAATGACATTGATTTGGGTATCCATTGCAGCCATGTCTAGTTGGATGTCATTAATTTGATTTTCAAGGATGATGATGTCGTGTTCTTGTTCGATTGGAATGTCATAGATTGGATTATTGGCTGCAATAATGTCTTGATGGTTGTTAGTTTCAATGGTATTCATTTGATCTTTTGCTGCTGAGATATGATTTATGACAGTATCATGGACATAGTTTACGTTCTTTCCCTTACTGTTTGTTGTAGAGGACTCCCCTTTTTCATAATTTGGTAAAGGATCTTTAAATGCTCCATGATTGGCGTTTGTTTAGAGTCCCTTTATTCGTATGACCTTGTTGTCTATCAAATCTTGTATTTTATGTTTCAATTGCATGCAATTATTTGTTTGATGGCCTTTGCATCGATGAAACTCACAGTAATAGGCATCATTCCACCATGACAATTTTACTTTTGGTTCAAAGCCTCGAGTGTTAGGTAGTGTTATGAGGTTATTTTCAAGAAGTTTCCTCAATGTAGATTTATGTGATTGACCCAAAGGCATAAATTTTTTGTGGTTTGATTGTGTTTGATATAGTGGAGGTTTGGACGTGGTGTTACTTTGATTGTGACTGTTTTGATTGTTAGATTGGTTGACATTTTGATTAGTGCCCTGATTGATGTTTTGATCGGTCTTGGTTGTTATTCCAAAAAGATTAAAGACCGGCTTGGCATTATGTGTTTTGGCAGCACCATCGTTGGCATTCTTGTTTCTTGTCCAAAATTTGGGTTTCTCATTGTTATGATGGTTAGAAGAGCTAGCATTGTTTGATCCTTCATTGTGAAATTTCAATACCCCTCTTTTGACTAAAGATTCTTCAATTTTAACATCGTTTTCTACCATTTTCTCAAAGCTAGGGGGACATTGTAATTGTAGTATATAGCTCATTTCACTGTTAATGTTATCAATGAAAATCTCCATCTTTTCTCGTTCGGGTATGGGACAAGCGTATCAAGAAAATAACCTTCTCCACCTTTATAAGAATATGAGAAAGTCTTCTCCTTGTTTTTGTTTGGTATTACAAAGATCCTTCATGGTTATCTCATGTGCAATGTTATATGAATATTGAGTGATGAATTGGTTGACAAGATCTTGGAAGGATTTTATGCCTGGTTGTAGTTTTGAAAACCATTCCATATATTGACCTCCCAAGTTGCGAGGAAAAAGTTTCATTAAATATGTGTCCTCATGAGCAAATTCAAGACTCATGGTTCGAAATTCTCGCACATGGTCCATGGGGTTTGATTTCCCATTGTATTTGTCATATTTTGGTAAGTCACAATTTGGGGGAAATGGTATTATGTTTAATATTCTATCAAAGGGGTATAGGGACAAATATCTTGTAACAAGTATCTTTTTGGAGTCCCTCCTTGCATATCTTTCAATTGTTGTTGAAGGTTTTGCATTTGGTGTGTTAGGGTATCCATTTGATCCGTAGGGGGTGTTTCAATCTATGTTCTCTTTGGGGTTCCCTTCAATTTATTAACGTCAAAATCACTTGGTAATTTGACCCCTTATTTTGCTAACATTAGAAGGTATTTTTTCCTATCCTTTTCAAAGATTCTTTCTATGAATTTATGAAATTTGGGGTCTTGATTCTTTGTTCGATTCCCTCTATTATCTCATCTGTTTCGTTTTGATAAATCTTGTGAAAGGGGTTTTCCTCTGGTTCACCCATGGTATTTTGAGGTTTAGGTTCCTTATCCTTAAGTTTTTGCTTTTGGGACCTTGTTAAAATGGGCATACAAGTGATGAAGGTTTGCTAAAATTTGATCTTTGTTTAGTAGTGCCAAAGGAATACCTAGGTCAAATATAATAATGAGTTCTATTGATGTAACCAAGGTGATAAAATTTGATGTAAAGTGTATTGTTTTGGGATAAAGGATGATAAATCCTGATGGGGAAACTCCTCTTGATGATCAAATTTTAGTTTTTTTGATGATGATTGGGAACTTTTAGATGTGTGATCAAAGTTTAGGTGAATAATTTCACTTGTAGGAGTCAATTTTAACAAATTTAGACTCTAAGGAACTTAAGGAATAATTTTGAACTTGAGAAGATTCTGCAATTTTGGTTCCAATTGTGAAATGGGGGACCAGTTTCCTTCTTAGACAAGATGTTCAAATATTTGGAAAAGTCTTGGATTTTGGCAATAGTAAAATGAATACAAGTTGGGGTTATTCTTTGAAGCTTTTCTGTAGAAATTGAAGAGAAATCTATCTCTAAATTCGTAGAGTGTTGAGAGGCATTTTTTATGAGCTTTTGGACTAAGATCTATGGACTTTGGTTTCTAGATTTTAATATTTCATGAAATAATTTGATAAAGACCATGTTTAGCTTCTGTTATAGCTAAGGAATGATTCTAGATTGGAAAGGATTTTGAATTCTAGTTTCAAATTGTCGGATAGGAGTCAAATTCAGCTCTTTGGTTATGAATTTTGGTGAATGCGTCGTTATAGTCAGTGAATGCGCTAAAAGGTAGATGCGCTATAACAGGGCTTGGATGGGCCACAGAAAGGCTGGGATGCACCACAGGATTAGGTGAAAGCACCACAAAATAGCTCAGATGCACTAAAGTTTTTGGTGTATGTGTTGCATGATTTTGTTAATGCACCATAAAATTAGGGGTATGCATTGGAAAATTGGGTAAATGCACCATTATAGAAGGTGAATGCGCTGAAAAAGTTGGTATATGCACGGTTACAAAAGGTGAATGCGCTGAATTGGGGAATGTAACAATTTGTTACTAGTTTACTTGATTTTTCTGGTTTTTGGTTAGAGAATGATTTGTTTCAAGTGATGTGTTCTAAATCATAGTTTTTCACTTTTCCAATGTGTAAGGTTTTGTTTGAAGTTTGTTTTGAAAACACTTTGACAAACACTATCAAGCAATGTACACTCCTATGGCTGTGAAAGACTATATTCTTTTGGATTCCACGTGGGTTTTACCCCAATTGCACTTATTTTTAGTGGATGAATTCATAAGCTTGGCCACACGGGCTCCCCCTTACGGTGCACTCACTTCTTAGGTCAACCAAGCTTCTAGCCTCCATAAAACTCCCATGCCAGGCTGATCATATTGACTAAAAACTGTAAGAATGTGGATGCCTTTGCAATGACCATTGCTGCACCAAAGAATAGATAAAGGTTTTTGGCCAATCTACAACAAGGGTTCTAGTACAGTCATTCTGTTTGTGGGGGATAATCCATGCGGTGAGAGACCATTGTTTCCCTTCTCATCAGAACTATCCTCATGATACTGGCCTTTGTTCCAGTACCCACATTTATATACCGGCTGGAAGTCACTTTGCTTTAGCGTGTTACTGGTTGGGTTGTTCCCTAGGGTGAGTACTTTTCCCCATAAGGCAGGTCCTCTAAGATAAACAAAAGCAAGTGAATATATCTGTAGTTTGATCAATCTTTATTTCGCATGAATAAAGAGAGAACACACATTGTATACCCTACTCACACTCGCAAATAAACATAATGGGTTTGGATTTTTGGTCACCCAATTAAGCGAAGAGCATATGCCTACCATTCAATACACACAACAGATAATGAAAATGAATGGGTCTAGCTTTTTGGTCACCTAGTTAAGGGGAGAGCATATGCCTACCATTCACACATGTAGCAGACATGGTGTCCTTTCCTTTCCTAATTAGTCTAGATTCCTAATTTAAGCATAAAGGAAATAAATCACTCCAGCCCTTGCATCAAATTTATCAGTAGTTTGCAATAAGTGTTTCTTTGACAGCGTTCTTGAGTTTCAGCAGAGTCTCTGACAACGTTTAGGAAGCCTACACAACAAAAGAACACCCATTAGTTTTTAGACTTGGGAGAGAGAAATTTATAGAGAAAATCAAATGTGCCATTACAATAAGCTAATGCGCCAAAAAGGTAAATGAGCTATAGAAATAGTTTAATGCACCACAAAAAACAATAAATTCACTATAGAAAGTTGTAAATGCACTATAGAAACTCCTTGATGCGCCATAGAATGGCGTGGATGCGCTAGAGAAATCATTTGTTGCGCTGGAACAGTCAGTGAATGAGCCAAAGAATCTTTCGTATGCACAGGAGGAATTAGCAGTTGTGCCAGAGAAACTCACGTCTGAGCCTGTAAAAACATACTTTCCAGAAAATAACAAAATAACAGGGGCCGGGCCTATGGTGGGTACCAATTTATGTGTTTAAGAAAATATGTAAATTAAACTAATCAGTAACACACAACAAATGCAATGTATTACCTTAAGAAAATCTAAATTAACAAACACAATTTGATAATGTGACTCCTTAAAAACATTCCATCTTCCTCTATTCTTAAATGTCTTGGTAATTGTGCTCTTAGATCTTAATTATGCACTAATCACTAGAATGCCACCTAAGAAGTGAGTAGCCTCTAAGCTAAAATGCAGAACTATGTCTTCTTGATTTAGTCCATTGGGACCAATTTATACTAGACATCTCTACTTTGTTTGTAGAGTCCCTCATCTCTGATCTAGATGACACTATTAAGGACATATATCTTCTCTTTGAAGACCAATATTTGGTCCTTTTGTTTCTACTACCAAGTTCAGTGTTGCTTCTTTGAAAGCTTCCAATGACTTCTTACAATAGGGCATCCATAGTCTTCTCGATTCAACTTTGTGGGATGATCTCTTGATAGGTATTTCAGACTCTCTTATGGAGATGCATATTTTAGATTTGGAGGACACATTTGAGGGGGTATCTCTCATTTTTTATGAAAATCAATGCACAACTATTTTCAAACCATCATCATTTTTGGATTGTGCTCTACGTCAATATCTAGGAGATTTTGATTTGTCATCTTTAACAGTGTGGCCTAAAATGCTTGATTTGATTGTGACAGCTTTCAACATTGACATGAAGACACTTGAGCCAAGTTTAGAGACTTCATACATCTTGACCTTTCTTCCTACATATTTCTTTTTGGAATTGGGAGATAGATTGCATGCACCATTGGTTTTGTTTCTTCCTAAGGGGATGAACATTGTTCGACAATCATGGACTATCTTCTCCAACCAATTTTTGAGCATCTACCATTGGATCTCTTCGAGAGGGGTTATTTCGTCCTTCTCTTTTATTCTCTCTCTATTATGCGGGGTTTTCTCTCTATTTGTGGGAATATTCTTCTTCTTTGGGGTGCAATTTGATATGTACATGGGTACCTAACATGGCCTCATTTGCCGAGACCCATCATCTTTTGCTTCTTCCTAAGCCGTGCTTAAGGGGGGTGTTAGTGTAGGTTTTTATTTTCCTCGTAGAATATATATATATATATATATATATTTTTAAAAAGAAGGGGAAAAAATTTATTCAAACCAAAGCGAGATACAAAGCAAGAGCCACAGGCTCAAAAAAGGCGAACAACCAACAAACCAAACTACAACACTACATATTCCTGTCTTCCAACAGAGCTCTCTCCAAAATCCCCTGATAATCAGAAGGTAACTCATCCCTACCACTGATATCCCAACCATCCCCTTTCTCCGAGGCCCACTTCGCCAAGCAGTCAGCCACAGTATTCCATTCTCTAGGGATGTGACAAAAAGAGACAGAATCCAAAGAACTGCAAACACTTAAAATTTGTCTGACCATCGAGGCTAAATGCCAACTAACACCATCCAACCTCTGGTTGTTCAACATATCCACAACAATCTGAGAGTCAGACTCACAGATAATCCTCCTCCAGCCAAGAGAGCAACTCCTCTCAACAACAATCTTGATAGCCAGGGCCTCCATCAGGTTATTAGAGTAAAGCCCTTTGTAAATAGAGAAGCAAAAAACCACACCACCATCTTTACTTCTACCAACACCCCCAATGCCAGCATGCCCAGGATTCCCACGAGAAGATCCATCAGTATTAATCTTTAGGACCCCATCAGGAGGAGGAGCCCATCTCCCATCACGACAAACCCATTTCTTGACCTGACGGGGCATAATACCAGCAGTGCAACCCCTACTATTAACACCCAGGCTCAGATCCCGCACAACTGCAACATCCCCAGGATCAATACTTTCAGACATATCACATTTGGCATGAATAGTCTCCTGAAGCCTACTGATAATCTTCTTCCACAGTTGCCCCCTGTCTAATCTGGAATCACAAAAAACTCTACAGTTCCTTTCTAGCCAAAGGTTCCAAAGAATGAAAATAGGCCCAATGAACCAGGCCACCTGCAGAAAAGGAGTCTTCGCAGGAGGCTTGCCCAGGCTCTCCCAAAACTCAATAAGAGAGGAAGCATGAATGCAGCCATGACGCCAAGCCTCCCACCATCTGTGCCAAATCTCACGAGAATAGGGGCAATGGAAGAACAAGTGGGAGGAACACTCTTCACTACTCAAACAAAGAACACAAATGGAAGGTCCCTGAAACCCCCTTTTACGAAGGTTCTCCCAAGTAAGACATTTCCACTGGGCAGCCAACCAAAGAAAGAAGTTACACTTGGGCCAAGAAAAGTTGTTCCAAACCTTCCTCCACCAAGGCACCTCAGCAGAACCATGTAAGTTCCTATCAAGCACAACATAGCCTTGAGCAACAGTATAATTACCTTTTGGGCTAGGACTCCAAGCCAATTTGTCCCTCTCCTTCAGAGAGCTGCAGAGCCTACCCTCCAAGACCTTACCCAAGGCTGCCCGATCCTCCTCAGAACCACCCACAGGCCACTCTTGCGGATCCTTCCAGCACGACACCTCTAGATGACCAATACACTTAACAGTTTTAAAATGCTCCACCTTAATCCAACCAGCATCAGAGAACATATGGCAGAGAGGCAGAAGCTGAGGGAAACTAGATAAGATGGGAGGGTGACCATCCCAAGAGTCCAGCCAAAACAGAGCATTAGAGCCATTATTACAGATCCAGAAGAGACCATTCCTAACAAGCTGAGCTCCCTTCTTAAGAATATCCCAAATGCAAGAACCTTTGCCCGACAGGGCAATCCGTGGCACATCCTGGCTCTCAACACCAGGAACATACTTGAAAGCAAGAATCTTGGCCCAATCCTGATCCTGGTTGTTGCACCATCTCCAATACAGCTTAGCCGCCAAAGCCGTAACCACAAGAGCCATAGACCTAAGGCCAAGGCCCCCAACATGCTTCGGCCTACAGACAGACTCCCACTTGACTAAACTCCACTTCGCGGACAGAAGGTTACCCGACCAAAGGAATTGTCGGGAAAGAGCATCAAAATCCCTCATAAAGGAGGTAGGAGGAATCTGCACACAACACCTATAAATAGGGAGAGCCTGCACCACAGCTTTTAGGAGAAGCACCCTACCAGCAGAAGAGAGCCATCTGTAAGTCCAATGGCTGACCTTACTCCGGAACTTATCCAATATCCCTTGCCAAAAATTTCTCCGCTGAGGTCCCAAAGCCAAAGGAATCCCTAGGTACATCAGGGGAAGAGATCCAATTTGGAATCTTAGAATCCTGGCAATCCTATTCTGAATGAGACGAGGAGTGTTAAAGAAATAAATGGAAGATTTATCATCATTAATACTCTGACCAGAAGCTTTCAAATAAATGTCTAAAGTTCTCCTGAAATTCACAGCCTCGCTAATTCTAGCCAAGCCCATCAGTCCAGTATCATCCACAAATTGAAGGTGAGAACAAGGAGGGAGAACATTGTTCTAGCTCCAGCCATGAATACGACCCTGCCGCACCTGAGATTTAATAAATCTACCAAGACCTTCAGCCATGATAATGAAAAGGTAGGGGGAAAGAGGGTCCCCTTGCCTAAGCCCCCGAGAAGCACTAAACCAATCTGAAGATTCCCCATTAATGAGAACGGAGAAGGAGGATGAGGTAACACAGCTGAGGACCCAACTCACCCATTCCTCTTTAAAGCCAAAGACCAATAGGATATTCTGAAGGAACTCCCAGCTCACCCGATCATAAGCTTTAGCCATGTCAAGCTTAATGAACATCGCCCTCTCCTTAGAGGAAGCCATAGAGTGGATAACTTCTGTAGCAATCACGACACCATCCAAGATTTGCCTCCCTTCCACAAAACCTCCCTGCTCAGCAGAGATCAAAGCACCAAGGAAAGGTTTGAGTCTCTCAGCAATTAATTTGGTGATAATCTTGTAGACAACGTTGCATAAAGCAATAGGCCTGAATTGCTCCATCCGGTTAGCCCCCTCCTTCTTAGGTATGAGAGCCAGAAAAGTCGAGTTCAAAGACTTAAGCATTTGTTTGTTCCTAAGGGATTCCTGAACCACCTCAAGGAGATCAGACTTTATTATTTCCCAAAATTCCTGGAAGAACTCAATCGGAAACCCATCTGGGCCAGGAGCTTTACCTTTTTTCATACTAAACACAACTTTCTCCAATTCAGGCAACAAGATTGGACCCAAAAGAGCCCCATTCATCTCATCCGAGACCAAGCGAGGAATAGAATCCAAGATAGCCCTCTCCTCGGTTCTAGCATCAATATCCTCCTTAGTAAAAAGATTAGAAAAATAATTGACAGCTTCCCTAGAAATTTCACCACTGGACGAGAGAAGGGTTCCATCACTCGAGACAAGCGTGGAAGGAGAGCTCCCCTGCCTACGGGCCTTAACCGAATTATGAAAGAAAGACGTGTTCCTGTCCCCCTCCTGAAGCCAGTCAATATGGGATTTTTGCTTCCAGAAGATCTCCTCCCGAAGCTCCCACTCTTCTAAGCCCTTAAGGGCCAAGGATTCAACATTCAAAAGGTCAGAGGACAGTCCATGGTCACGAATCTGACGAGTGACACTATCCAACTTGGATTGAGCAGCAAGTTTCTGAGCATGCAGGTTCCCAAAGCATTGTTTATTCCACCTCTTAAGCCTATACTTCACATGTTGGAGCCGTTTACAGAAAGTGTACATGGCCCTCCCGTGGGCAGGAAGCCCTTCGTACCACCAATCCAGCACTAGATCCCGAAGAGAGTGATCTCGTAACCACATCAATTAAAATTTGAAAGAAGGATTTTTGGTGACCCTATAAGAGGAGACACAGAGTTTGATAGGCCAGTGATCTGATCCCCTCCAATCCAGGATATCAGAAACGGTAGTCCACCTACTACTCATCCAGTAACAGGACACCAAAAATCTATCGAGACGTTCTGAGATAGCCTCATCACCACACCTCCTATTGTTCCAAGTAAAAATACCATTGGTTGGCTTCACATCAATAAGATTAAGGAGACTGATATTATCTCTGAGCAAAAGAGAAGAAGGATCAAGCCTGGCTAACCCTCCTCATTTTTCATCCATACTAATAATAGCATTAAAGTCACCAGCCAAAATCCATGGGAGAAACAGGTCCAGAGAACGGACAAACCTGATATGATCCCAAAGGTGGGTCTTACCTGGAAGGTCAGTAGGAGCATAAATATTGGAGAAAAGACATCTTTCTCCAGATTAAAAAATGGAGGCAACCATAGAGATAGAAGACTGGCTAGAAACCCACCATAAGGGGGTGACTTTCCTCGGGTTCCAGAAGCACGCCACCCCCCAGAACTGCCCAACGCCCCAACCCCCTGCCAATAGCCTTGGGGCCAGATACGCAGAGCACAATTATTCAAACCATCCACTGTAAGCTTGGTTTCCTGTATGAAGACCACATCCGGAGCCTGAGACTCGATTAATCTGCGAACAACCTTTTGTCTGGGGATGCTGTTCAACCCCCTTACATTCCATGATAAAACTAACATTTAGGGGGGTGGGAGAAATGGGAATCAATGGGTTTCACCGACCCAGACTCAACCAACGTATCACCCATTATCTTAACCTTCTCTTGATCAGTCTTCCTTCCACTCCTTGACTGTTTATCTAGAGGTCCCTTTTTAAAAGATTTTTGATGCAGGCCTAAGGCAGGAGGAGCCTTAACACCCTTCACAGGATCTATGGATGCCTTCGCAACTTCGGGACAAGGATCCAACCTAACATTACCCACCATAATCTGTGACTCCTGGATGCCTCCAATATTCTGAACTTGAGAGGGCAAGTCCAAGGCCGGCTGACAGACTTGTTGAGCCCCTGACGATAGAATTGGCTCCTCCTTCCTTGCATCCACCTCCTAATTCTCTGCCTGACCCATAATCCTAGAAGAAAGCTCAATTGGAATACCATCTTCTTGGACTACGCTATCCAGAACCTCAAACCTGTTAAATGTGTCATCATTCTGTCTATCCATCCAAGGTCTCTTCTTGCCTTTGCCTTTATTACGGGATTTGACCTGGGTAAAACCCTCCTTATCAACAGGGCCATCAGACACTGGAGCTTTCCCCTTATTCAACTTAGGAGGTTCAGAGGCAGGCAAGGGGGAAGTTTTCAATCTGGGACATCTGCGATGTAGATGACCATATTCATGGCAAATTCTGCATCTAAAAGGAAGGGTTTCGTAATCTAGCTGCTGAATCCAGGAGGAAGAACCCATGCAAATTTCCATAGAGTCTGGTAAAGGATTGTTCAAATCAACTTCAACACAAATACGAGCAAATGAAATTACCTTATGATCTTGGGTCTGTGAAGCCGATCCAACAGGTTTCCCAAGAAGTAAAGAAATTGAGTGGAGGATATCTTCCCTCCAGAATTCCAATGGAAGCCTCGGCAAGCGAACCCACACAGGCACTCGCGACGAGATCTCTTCAGCAGAGTTGAAGCCCATATGCCAAGGCTTGATAAAGAGCCCAACTTGGTTAAAGAAATAAGGGCCACCCTCAAAAGCCCTATTCCTGTCTGACATGCTTGAAAAAATAACTAGGAAATAGTTATTAGCCGCCAAAAGAATCTCCATATCTCCTTCAGGGTTCCAAACCCGACGTGCCCAAGACTCCAACACAGGAAGAGACAGACGGAGGCCCAAAAACTTGCAAATAAGAGCATGCTTGCTCCAGTAATCAACATCCTCTATAACCTGCTCGGGTTGAATAACCAAAACTGGTCTATCTTCCGATCTCTCCAAACATCCATTAACTTTTTTAATTCGAAAAGACCCTTTTGTCGAGGAGGTACCCTCCCCAGAAGGAGGAAGCTCAGTCCGATCCTTGTTATTGGCATGCATCAAAGAGGATGGATCTACCATCTCCAAGTCCAGGGAGGAAGCAAGGCCCTGATCCTCCATGGCCAAATGAGCCCAAGCACCAAACAAAGGACATAAAGAGGCAGGGAACTCGGCCAAAAAGCCCAAACGACCACGAGCCCCCCAATCAAGAAACCCACGCACCAGAAAACGGCCAGAAAAACACCCAGCCGTAGAAAAGAGGAGGTCAAACCCCTGTCCAACCCCCTCCAGACCCCTGCAATCACAGAGAATCCCCCCCGCGAGCAGAAAAATGCCATCGGTGCGCGCAGAAACCAAGCAAAGCAAGCTAGGGCACGCGGGCCCTAGCTCGTACCAGAGGTCCGCAAAACGCCATCCGTCAAATTCGTCTCTTCCTCGTAGAATATTTAATTTTCCCTTAGTTAGAGGTTTTATCTACACATTTATTAAGCTTGCTAAGAATAATAAAGTGAGTTAATCATTTAATAACTAGGAGATAAAGTGATGAATTGTCCTCCAGCTTTTAAGAGTAGAGTATTTACTTTTTCATCACTTTATTTAATGTTGGTGGTTATTTATGGTCAATTCCCATTGGTTGATTTTCCACCTCCATCCTCTCCTAAGTTCTATATAAACTCACTATCTAGATTCTATTTTTTCATCATGGAAGCTCTTAATGCAATATGCCATATCGACATTGCACAATCTCTCGAAGTTCTAGTTTGCATTATTTATGTTTTTCCAGTTTATGTAACTTTGATTTTCTTTTAAAAAGTTCCTTGAGTTATTCAATCTATTTTATATTTCTTACATTAAGATGAATGGACCTTGTTTAAAAGTTTTCCCCTATTTGTAGGTTATGTTGAAAGGCGCAAGACAACTAAGACGGGGGGGGGGGGCGAATCAGTTGTCACCAAATTCAAACACAAAACTTCAAACAGTATGAACATGAAATGCAAATAACAAAAAGCAATATCAACACAGGAAACACTAGATGTACATGGAAAACCCAATGAGGAAAAAACCACAGTGAGGATTAGCTCACAATATAAAGTAATTGCACAACTGAATACAAAGAGACTCACTACCCAAAAGGACTCACTGTCCGGATACAAAGGCTCACTGCCTACAGGAAGGACTCATTGTCCAACAAGGAGGCTCACTGCCTACATATACAAAAGATTATAGAAAGATCCACCATAGAAAATTACACACATTTGCAACCCTGATCAGAAGAATTGTAGACACTGTCAGCTCAGTGCTTTCAAGAATCTAACACATTAAAGTACTATTTCCTTAATTCAATTTTGCACAACTCTACTTCTCAAACTTGTGGCTTGATTGATTAATTCACAACATCTCGGCTTGTATTTATACCATCTTCAACCTTAGAAACTTTCTCCAAGGTCGGCTACACACACTTCATTTCATAAATTCAAATTAGGTCGACAACTCAACATTCCTGTGGTGGAAATGAATGAGAGTGGACCAAATCAATACTTAACCAAGACTCAAAACATCATCTTGGATCAATCACACGCTTCCTTAATTAATTCTTAATCCTTCGTATGAAGTGTAAACACTAGGTCATCCAAACCTAATGAAAACAAAAATGAACTTTGAAGTAAAGTACATGCTTCCACATCAAGAAACTAACATGTAGACCATACAACACACTTCATCAATCATTGTAACACATCTCAAACTCCTTTAGACTTATCTATATTAGTTGCAACAACATTCAAACTTAGAATACTTCTCACCCATCCATCCAGATTGCACAGACACACACAAATCTAAAACTCAACTTTCAAAGCACCAAACCATAGGCATCTTTGCTAGAACATAGAGAACACCATTATAAGACATTGTCCAGATCCGAAAGACTTGAAAAAAACTAGCAAAGGGTTGCAGAGCAAAAAAAATTCTCCCAGTCCACAGACAAACAATGTTGTCAAACTAGTTCACACGCCGGTGAACACATCTTTCACTCTCCATCAAACTAGAAGCTACAAACCAAGAGATATCACCAAAAAAAGTCCATAAACAACACTTCAGATTCACACAAGCATAGGATCAACATAGAAGAAATGTGAAGCACATAGCATAGCACATTCTAAACACACAACTCTGACTTCTCTTATTTATTAATTTTCTCAAAAGCACTTGGTAACTCATCATATCAACACATTTGCAACACCATAAAGATAGATCCATGTACTCATAACATCTCATCAACATCTCAACTATACATGCACAAACTACAACATCTTGTACTGTGTTGACATCAATGACAACATCAATGACAACACAACCAAACTTACTCATACTTGCAAGAATTTCCTCCTTTGTCATTGATGGCAACACATGATGCAAAAAAACCATCAAAGAAACATTCTCAATATTCTCTCCTTTTACTGTTTTTCACATGAAACTCTCTCCCCCTTTGAAATCAATGGTGAAGAAAAAAACTCAGATCACCCCCCCTTAGGAGTGCACCCACACAACTCATATTGGAACATGTTATACTCTTTTGATTTTGTCACAACCATAAATATTTGGTTTGGTGCCTGATTTACCTTTTGTATCTAGAGCTTTGAGGAGTAGACTCAAGTGTTCTGATTTTATTAACATCTATTTGTTGGGAAAATTTGTCTCAACCTTGCAATTATATAATGGTTATTGTTGATATATATATATTTCCTAGTTACACTGATAGGTGTAATATACAAGGGCATAAGGGGGTGAGAGTGGGATGCATGTAAATCAGGAAACTATTAAAATAGATGACATACATTAGATAAATGATACATTGTAAATCTAGACCATTAATTATTAGGTTTTAGATCTAATGGTGGATATTTTTTTGGACTGTCTTGCCCTAGAATGTAACCCTATTTTATGAGGGCATTGTATTATGGTTGTAGTAGAGAGACGATGATGTACTCTGAGATTCTGATGAAAGTTGTGTTGTCTCTTAATCTTTGAGTGGTGATACTCTTGTGAGAAGCTTGCTCTGTAATTAGATTGTAATCTTTGTGATTTACTAAATAATATTGGGTGGCTTTTGGAGTGTGGGGTTTTTCTCCTGAAAGGGTTTTCCCCACATAAATCACTATGTTGTGGTATGCATGATATTTATGTTTATTTCTATTTAATTTTATGTAATTGTTAAAGATCTATAAAAGTTTTGATTTATTCTCCTCTCAAGATTAGTGTAGGAAGTTGTTCTGCTACCTTAGCTTCCTTACAAGTGGTATTAGAGCTTGATCACCTTTGGTTTAAGTTGTGGGTTGTTAGGTTTTTTGAACTAATCCATATTTGAGTAGGAGCTTGTGCAAAAGATACTTTGTGATCTTGTTACAAGAATTTTCAAATGACAAGTTCATCAGGGCAAATAGAGGTGGAGATTTTTTTTGGAAATAATTTTGAAATGTGGAAGTTGAAGATGGAGGATCTGTTGATAGATTGAGATTTGTGGGATGCTATTGATGAGAATATTTCAAAGTCTGTAGATCCTACTCACGCTGCTCAATATGATGTTATGGACTGTAAAGCCAAGGGTCTAATTTGATTGTGTTTGGAAGACTCTATTTTAATTGATGTCCATGAGGAGACATCTGGACAAAAACTATAGAAGAAGCTTGGTGAGATGTATCAGGCCAAATCTTTAGTGATCAAGATTTTCTTAAGAAATTATATTCCTTGAGAATGGAAGAGGGTGGATGAATCACATACCACCTGGAAGCATTCAATATGCTGGTGACTTAGTTGGAATCAGTTGGTGTCAAAATGGATGAGGAAGAGAAACATCAGATCTTTCTTTGTTCTTTGCCTGATTCATGGGATTCTCTTGTTATGGCTATTGGGAGTACTTCTGTTATTTTGAAGATTGAAGATGTGGTGGGTTCTTTGCTTTCTAAGGAGATGAGGAGGAAGGTATCCATCACTGCCAAGGAGGCCCTAAATGTTCATGGAAGACCTAAGGAAAAAGTCAAGAAGAATGAGAAGTGTGAAAAATCCAATCCCAAGGGGAGATCTAAATCTCCTAGAAAGTCCAAAATTATTTGCTGGAATTGTGGTAAGCCTAGAAATGTTCATAAGGAATGCAAAGAAGAAAAGAAGAAGAAAAAGAGGAAATTTGATTTTGATTCTAAGGCCGAGAAGAAAGATGGCAACATATTCATTGCAACCTTTGAAACTTGTGCATGTAATGATGCATGGTCAATTGCTTAAGGTGCATCTTTCCATATGACCTTTAAAAAAGATTGGTTTTCTGAATATGAAGAATTTGATGGAGGTAAGGTGTACTTGGGTGATGATTCTCATTTAAACACTGTTGGCCGTGGTAAAGTTAAAATCAAGTTTCCTGATGGTAGAATAAAAAAGATTAATGGTGTGTTGCATATCCCTGGATTAGCATGAAATTTGTTATCTGTAAGAAAACTAATAGATGTGGGTGTGTACGTAGTATTTTATAATGTAGGATGCAAGATGGTTAGAGGTTCTATGGTGATTGATAGAGGTGTCAGATATGGAACATTGTATAAGTTTGATGCATGCACTATTGAGTGTGATAGTACTTCTATGAAAAGCAAGTATGTGGAAGAAGTGAAGGTTTCACCTTCAACAAATAGTCATGGCTTTTGGATACCCAAGGGTGCTCTTTCTTCTAAAATAAAGTTACCTACAAAGAAAACTATGTTATGACACTAGAGACTTGGTCACATTGGAGAAAAGGGTCTAAGGACCTTGAAAAATAAAAACCTTGTTGAAGGTTTTTCTGATTGTAATCTTGAACTCAATTTCTGTGAGCATTAAATTTATGGAAAACAAAACCATGTTCATTTTTACTCGAGTTCTCATAAATCTTATGGTGTATTGGATCTTATTCATTCTGATGTTTTTGGTCATGTAGATGTTCCTTTGATTGGAAAATCCACATATTATGTTTCATTTATTGATGATTATAGTAAAAGGACATGGGTATATTTTCTAAAGAGTAAATATGAAGTTATCAATCGATTTAAATAATTTAAAGCAATGGTTGAGTTGTAGATTGGAAATAAAATAAAATGTTTGAGGAATGATAATGGTGGTGAATTTTTCTCTAATGATTTTGATAGATTATGTAAAGATTGTGGTATTCATAGACAAAAGACAACTCTGTATTCTCCACAACAGAATGGAGTTGTAGAAAGAATGAACAGGAAATTGATGGAGAAGGCTAGGAGTATGTTGAATGGTGCTGGCCGAGAAAAAATGTTTTGTGCCAAAGCTATTGCCATTGCCTGTTACCTAATTAATAGGTCTCCTACATTAGCTCTTGTTGATAAGACGCCTATAGAGGCATTGCTAGGTCACAAGCCTTCATTAAGACATCTTAGAGTTTTAGGTCATAAGGCATATGTACATGTGCCAAAGGAGAAGTGAACAAAGTTGGAAAATGAGGCTGTGAAATGTATCTTCATTAGATATAGTTATGGTGTGAAAGGATACAAGCTTTGGGATCCTATTGCATGAAAGGTAATATTTAGTAGAAGTGTTATTTTTAGAGAAACTAGGCATTCTTTTGTTACATTGCAGCCAAAACAAAGTAAACAAGAAGATGTGATTCAATTTCATTCTACACATGAGAAAGTTGAATCGAGGCCCAAGGATAGACAAGAAGTAGAGGAGAGCTCATCTATCTTTGGATCTTCAGAAGATGAGGAAAAACCTCCAACTCAATTTGTTCGTAGGTCTACAAGGAATAGGTCCAACAACCTGAAAGGTATACACTTGATAATTGGAGATGTATTTTTGGTTTGAATAATAACATTGATGAACCCAAATCTGTAGAAGAGGCATTAGGTATGAATGATGCAGAATCCTAGAAGATTGCTATGGATAAAGAAATGACATCTTTGAAAAAGAATGATACATGGGATTTTGTACCATTGCCTGAAGGACGAAAACCTATGGGTTGCAAATGGGTGTTAAAAAAAAAATTGGTTCAAATGGAGGTATTGAGAAGTACAAAGAAAGGTTGGTTGTGAAAGGTTACTCTCAAGTTGAGGGTGTTGATTTGGTGAGATATTCTCTCTTGTTGCAAAAATGACATCCATTATATTTTTGCTTGCTATTGTTGCTGCTTATGATTTAGAGGTTGAGCAAATGAATATGAAAACTACTTTCCTTCGTGGTGACTTGGAGGAGGATATTTCTATGACACAACTAGAGCACTACGTGGTGAAAGGTAAAAGTAAACTGGTTTGCAAATTGAAGAAATCTTTGTATGGCCTAAAATGGAGTCCTAAGATGTGGTACCATAAATTTGACACATATGTGTTGAGTTTGGGATTTGAGCATTCTAAATTAGATCATTGTGTTTATTATAAAATTGATGGTGATCATTTCCTGTTTATTGTATTATATGTTGATGATATGTTATTTATTGAAAAAGGGAAAGGTATGATTTCATAACTAAAATATCAACTTGCTGCTAAATTTGAAATGAAAGATCTTGGTGCCACTAGGCACATTTTTAGGATGGAAATTAAAAGAGATAGAGTGAACAAAAAGCTATGGCTTGGCCAATGTAAGTATGCCAATTCAATTTTACAGAGATTTAACATGCAAGATTGTAGACCATTGTGTGTTCCCCTTTTTGTTGGAACAAAGTTATCTATTTCAGATTGTCCAACATCTCCATTAGAGATGGAAGACATGAGAAAAGTGACTTACCAAAGTTTTGTTGGAAGTTTGATGTATGCTATGGTTTGTACTAGACTAGACATTTCCTGAGCGATGGGAGTTCTTTCCAGATATATGTCTAATCCTGCTAGAGTTCATTAGGATGCAGTTAAAAGAGTCTTCAGATATTTGCGTGGTACCTCAGATTATTCCTTATGTTATCATAGTAATATGAATGAAGATGATATTTCCCTTGATATTCATGGTTATGTGGATTCAGACTAGGTAGGTGATATTGATAGTAGACGATCCACCAATGCTTATGTGTTTACATTATTTGGTGGTGCAATTAGTTGGATAAGTAAGCGACAGGATGTGGTTGTTTTGTCCACTACTGAAGTAGAGTATATGGCAGCTACTCATTCTTGTAAAGAAGCCATTTGGCTTAAGAGACTGTGTTCAGATATTGGAATAAAACAAGGTGCAATGACAATTTATTGCGACATTCAAAGTGTGATATGCCTAGCCAAGAACCTGACATTTCATGCCAAGACCAAGCACATTGATGTAAAGTATCATTTTATTTGAGATATGGTCGAAGATGACAAAGTGAAGCTGGTTAGGTAGAGACTTTGATGAATGTTGTTGATTCTTTAACTAAGCTTTTGAGCACAGAGAAGTTCAGATGGTGTTCAAAGATTATGGTTCTTTTGGCCCCTAACAATTAAGAGACAATGTTTACTTCCTCCTGTTGCTCTTGCAAGGTGTTCAAAAATTTGGGAAAATGTGTCTCAACCTTGCAATTATATAACAGTTATTGTTGATATATATTCATATATATATATATATGAATATGAATATATATATATTCATTGAATATATATATATATATATATATATTATTGAATATATATATATATATATATTCAATGAATATATATATATATATATATATATATATATATATATATTCAATGAATATATATATATATATATATATATATATATATTCATTGAAATATATATATATATATATATATATATATTCATTGAATATATATATATATATTCATTGAATATATATATATATTCATATATATATATATGTATATGATTCATATATATATATTCATATATATATATATATTCATATATATATATATATATATTCATATATATATATATTCATATATATATATATTCATATATATATATATATTCATATATATATATATATATATATATATTCATATATATATATATATATTCATATATATATATATATATATCATATATATATATATATATATATATGTATATGATTCATATATATATATATGAATCATATATATATACATATATATGAATCAGATATACATATGTACATATATATGTACATATATATATATACATATATATATATTTCCTAGTTACACCGAGAGGTGCAATATACAATGGCATAAGGGGGGGGAGAGTGGGATGCATGTAAATAATTTTTTGTTAACTTTTTCAGGAAACTACTAAAATGGCTGACATACATTAGATAAATGATACATTGTAAATCTAGACTGTTAATTATTGGGTTTTAGATCTAATGGTGGATATTTTTTTGGCCTGTCTTGCCCTAGAATGTAACCCTATTCTATGAGGGCACTATATTATGGTTGTAGTAGAGAGACAATAATGTATTCTAATATTTTGATAGTAGTTGTGTTGTCTCTTGATCTTTGAGTGGTGATACTTTGTGATGTATTCTAAGAGTCTGATAGTAGTCGTGTTGTCTCTTGATCTCTCAGTGGTGATACTCCTATGAGAAGCTTGCTCTACAAGTATATTGTAATATTTGTGATTTACTAAATAATATTGGGTGGATTTTGGAGTGTGAGGCTTTTCTCTCAAAAGGGTTTTTCCCACGTAAATCACTGTGTTGTGGTATGCATGATATTTATGTTTATTTCTGTTTAAGTTTCTGTAACTGTTAAAGATCTATAATTTTTTTGCATTATTCTCTTCTCAATATTAGTGTAGGAAGTTGTTCCACTACCTTAGCTTCCTTACACAATTTTATATTCTATTAATGCATCTACCTTTTTCTTTATTATATCCATCTTTACCATGCTTAAAGGTTATGTATCTCCTATAAAAATATAAGCTTTGCCTAGGTAAAGGAAGTGAATCTTTTGGTGTCAGAGTTGATATAAAATAATTGACAAATTGCAATACTTGGTTGAAGATTATAGCCACCCAAGATCTACGGACTTCATGAAAGCACAAGAGATACTATCTATGAGAGAATAACACTATTCTATCAAAGGATACAAATGATAGATTATGGTGATATGATTGTTGATTTACACATGAGGCCCCTTGGTTATATAGCCAAGGTGATACATAGGATTAAACAAGATCATGAAACGTGTCTTAATCCTATGTCACAAGATAAATAATATTAAATGAATTAGGGCACAATCATTAATTTCAAAAGATAAGATAAGATCTTATGATAATTAACAACCTTCTAAAAAGATTCCCTAGGAACTAAGAAAACTTAACATGTAAATAGGACCTATAAGTAAACTAGATAGGTAAACATCAAAGATCTTACAATCATATCAAGGTTATGCTAGGGTATCGAGAAATCCACATATCAATATCAAAATAGCAAATCAAATGGAACAAGGGCGCACTCCATTTCTTCTCATCTAGGAATGAGAAAAGATTCTAGGTGAAGGTATTGTGTTTTATATTGCTTTATATTCTATTTTATTTACCTTCAATATTTTCCTCCTCCCAAATATAAAATATGAGACTCACAAAACAAACTTGCAATGTCCATCTAGTACTCATCTTGAGTAGATGTATTTTGAAGATAATGTATGACCTATTGCACTAAATCACAAGAAGCCAAAACTATGGAAACACGAGTATCATAAAAAGAAATAGTAGATGAAGAAGATGTAATATCAACAAATACCAATAGATCCTCAGTGGATGAAATAATACCAAGATTCAAATGACCATACTAAATCTCCTAAAATTTATTCACACTAGATGTTTGAGTGTGAACATCAATTAAAGGAACAAAAGGAGAAAATTGTGAGGGGGTGTAGACTCGATATTGATGATCAATATCCTCAACTGCAACTATATCTTTCCTATGTGAATCTCAGACTATGATATAATCTGGTGTGAACTCAACACTCTTGCTTACTCTACCATGTGTGATCTGATAGATAGAAAGGATATTGGTTGATAATGAAGGCACAAAAAGATCATCATTAAATGCCCCACAATCCACATCGATGGATCCCTTCCCACAAATACACATATATCTGCTATTAGCCATTAGGACGTGTGGTGAATAATAAGACACAAATGAAGTGAACACACTCTTTGATGAAGCCATGTGATGTGAGGCTCCTGAATCAAGTATCCACCTTTTTGATTTAGAATATGCAACTAAAACAAGTGCTTGCCATTTATGTCTATCAAAATTTTATGATGAAGAAGATGAACCCTTGGACATTGAAGGTAAATTGATTTGGTTCTTCTTAAGAAGATGCTTCAACTCATAAAGTAGTTTTGAATAACATTGATGTTCATCTGCCCTATTTTCTTGCAATATGTACATGTATACTTCTCCTTATTAGATGATTTCCCTTGAGAGGGAGAGGATTCAAATTCTTTATGTAGCTTGTTCTTTTTCTTTTTTTGCTTCTTTTCAAGATTTCTTGATTCTTTTTGTACCTTTGGCTCACTAGCCAACAATGCTTAAACCCATATGAATTAAATTTGCTTCATTTTAGATTAGGATTGTAGACGTCTAAATTTGGACACTTAATTTATCCAAATTTATCCCCTTTAATTAACATCCTTAAGTTCTTCTAATCCCTAAGGTATTTAATCAATAATACCTTATCTCTTTAATCCTCCTTCTATCAATTGAATTAAATAAATATTCCATTTATTTAATTCCCTTCATGTCAC
>VDFB02073796.1:0-41614 GCA_007258455.2 Sequoia sempervirens
CTCACACTCAGACCTACAAAGATTCTTAGAAGTCTGAAGAGTATTAAACAAGGAATTTTCCCTGTTTTAGCTAGCTCAACTATTTGTCCCCATTAACAACCCAATGCATACTTAGAATGAAATCTCATGTGGTTTAATTCCTTCTCCAACCGTCAATTGAACAAAAGAATGAACTTTACATTACTTCTATACCATTATAAAAGTTTCTGTAGAAACTTCACAATAGAGTTCCCCTCAAGCATGCACAGAATATAATTACAAGTGCTAAAGTATTTATATGTTAGAGATCTAATATTAATATAGCGATATAAGAGGTTTTATTCATTCTTTGGCACCAAAGAATGCTGCCAAGGAGAACAAGGCACTTAAAAATGTTAGCTTAGTACAAGATTTACACGGTTCAAACTAAACACACTTTGCTAGAAATCAAAATCCCATCTTATAGCTGGCAATCCTTTCATGTTAAAGAAAAATTCCATGACTTGGAACTAGACAGACTTTCCAAACTAAAATTGCCCTCTTCGAGATACAAAATACATCAAAATGAAATATTAGAAGTCAACAACAAAGGGAATGAGAAATTAAGAATTATAGAAACAAAAGGTGCGTACTCCTTTATAGTATAAACTATAAACAAAGGCTAAAAGTCCCTCCTCCTTTTTGATACAAAATTAGATTGTCATGAGATAATTGGGCCAGAGTTTGTCTGTCAGAACTCTGCCGATTGATGACTTGGAATGTCAGCTTCAGTATAACTGGCCGGGTGGTCGTCAATGCTCAGCCATTATTTCAGTTGGATTTCAATCTGTGCATCTCACTGTCTATATATTTGAAAAATGTAGGCTCGTGCCCCTCTTTGTTTCTTGTTCCGCTCATTATTTTTAAGTAGCATATGCAGGGATCTTATCATTAAACGTTTACATATGTCCTATCATCTTCATTGTTTTAATGGTGGAGAAATTGAACTCTGGAAAGAGAGGTCACAACCAGAACTGCAAATCCTGCAGGGGGTAGGATATGTGTGCCTCGTTTGTAGCACATTTAGGTGCCTCCTGCATGGAGTACAGGATAGTCCCATATTACTATCTGTAGACCAAAAAACAGATCATCCGGTATTGTGGACTATGAAAGGGTCCATTTCCATTTCAGTCATCTACAGAGGCATGCAATTTGTAAAGCTTTCCAATTTCATACTAGTTTAATGGATATTTTCTGTTTTTACCTAGCTTAAAAAATGATGATACAGTTTCTAAGTCAGTGTCACCATCCAACTTCATAAACACGCATAAAAGCAAGTAAAAACAAGAAATATAGCAACCTTCTTTAAGATCAAAGTTAAAAATGATTGTACCTTCAATGACCTTAGGCAACCAAGCTACTAGGGAAGTTCAAATAAAGAGATTGAAAGTTTACCATGCAAATCTTACAGCGTACGCGGTCAATACTTTCCAAAAGTTGTATCTCTCTTTGCAACCTGTACACAACACCATCAATTTCCAGAAGCTCTTGCCTTGTACTATCAGGTACTGGTATTTTACTAGCAATATAAAATGATAGTAAGTCTGGCTTCTTCACTAGATCATCCATGGAAGGAAGCTCCACCATCTGCCTCCACATATCTGTATGAAGAAGTTAAGTCAATATACAGTCAAAGGACAGATTCCAAGATGATAGTACACCCTAAAAAAGCAATATAAACAACTGAGACAGCCATTCTTAAATCAGCACAACATGATGACTATCTCACATAGCACAAATGCATTGCTTTAATTCTACAGCATCCTAGAAAATCATAAATTCACAATTGAAAACTAATCATATACTCCAGAAAAAAGGAACAACAACAGATCAATCATAAAATGACATTGTGTATCCAAATCATGCAGCTAAACAAGAACAAGTTTATTGATCTGACTTCTCAAAGATTATTTCAAGAGACAAAATTCATCCACTGTCTGATAATTACCTGCAGCACGTCGGGCAAGACTATATGCATCATACATTCTATACACCCAATGTGGCCATGCTGCACACTGTGCCCTATACCTCCACTTCAAATCATCAGCAACCCAGGCTTTTACTGCACCTCCCCAACCTCCATCCTTTGAAGACTGTTTTCTTTCAAATTGAACCATGCTCTTCTCATCATTCTTACTATCATTGCGGTTTGTGTCAGATATGCCATCACTCAAAGAATGTTGTGGAGCATTTCTAGAATTCCTTCTATTGGATCTTCTTGACCTGTGCCAACCAATCACATTCTCTTCATCACTGCTGCTGAGCTCATCATCTCTTATTCCAGGATGGCCCTGTTCACCCATATCAGTTGATTGTACCTGTCCTTGCAACCTCCTTACCAAAGGCTCCTCTTCAACAGTTGAATCTGATAATTCATCATTCAGCTCATCACTGTCACTTTCAATATCCTCTCTTCTGCCATCATTGGAGTTTGAAGGCTTTGACCATGGTACCTTCCCACTTTGAAAGCAAGGTTTAGATGCCAATGAACCAAATGCACCCTTTGGAATGTGCAGTGGAGTATCTTCTTGGATAATCTGGACCTGTGCGCATGGCTATATAAAAGAAGAATGTTATATATATGACTTCTCCATTCAAAATCCTGTAAAACAAAAAATAAAGGCCATAGCTATTTAGAATGAATTCTTACTGCGCCATTCACATCAATCCAATGACGACGCAAGCGAAAGCGTTGCTGACCCCGAGTTACAACATTCATTGAGCCATCCTCCAAGCGACGGTATTGACGAATCTATTAGAATATCAGAAAACACGTTACAAAAAAAAAAAATCTGCCAAATAGTGAAACCATGTACTATCATTTTATTTTTGTTGTTGACAAAAACAACTCAAATAAAAAGAACCAAATCAATGCTTCTTTGATGTTTCCATGAATTTTCAATGTTTATGATTTTACTTATGTTTATGTCTGCAGTTGAGACAAATTGATAAATAGGAAGCAGATGAGAAAAAATTCATTTCGAAAGAGACCTGGACCAAACCTGAATAACTAGAAAAAAATACAGTAGCAAAACAGCAACATTTTGGAATGAAGATTGACATTCTAGGCTCTAGGAAGTCTCTCAAACTCATGGAAAGTACAATGCAGAGGTTAGGTGATCCTTATGAAAAATGACACTAGACCTGAAGGGTGAGGATGTTCTCAACAGATGTTATAAAAAGCAAGGCAACCCAATGGAAACTCCCCTTCAGAGTGACCAAAGAAGCCCTGATGGACTTACAGCTGTGCACAGACAGGGATTGATAAAAAGGTCATGTAAACATCAGCAGCAATGTTAATCCTACTGTTTGTAAAATATCATCTGTTATGGTTCACAATTTAGCATTTTGCTAGTCATGAGCACAGGATATAAGTAGGTATATGCTGATATAAAGGAGTTTAAAGTAACAATTTGTAAAGGATCTGATGTTATACAGTGATAATTGATATTTAATAATTTCTTGATTACCCTATTCTGGACCCTGCCTCTCTAGTAAAATCGGAAAGTTTGCATTGGTTAGAATGAAAAGTTCTAAAACTTGCTTGTATCATCCATGGAACCATCCACTCATATCCGAGCTTCAATTTTCATTGAGTGTGATCGTATTCCTGTTATCATGTCATTTTGTCTTTTAGTCATATAAGCATTGAGCATCTGGTATCAAGGTCTACAATACTAAGAGAAGCAAGTTGTGATCCAAATGATTAAAGGTAAGACAATTCAATTCATAGGTTTCTTTAGGTTGCAGGGTCCATGTGATCCCCTGGATATCCTCAATCAATCTCCCTAAGCAAGACATGTTTAAATTATTTTTGTTTGGCTGTCACCTGGTCAGGAGGGCAAAAGGGATCACCAAACCAGCCTAGTGTCCATCCACCTGAAAGAAGAATGAACTTTTTCCAGCATACTGTGTATCCTTCCAAAGATAATCTGATAGCATAAAATTGAAAAATGTGTGCCAGAAAACAATTTTAGTGAAAGTTTATACAAACCACACAAGACCCTATATGACATGGATTTTATTTACCTTTCAAAAATTAATAAAAAAGTATGTTTGTTTTCCTCAGGCTGTCAACTGACCAGTAGGAGGTCAAAAGGGATTACCAAGCCAGCCTTGTGTCCATCCCCCAACAGAAAAATGAACCTTCTCCTGCATTATACTTAGCCTTCTAGAGAGACTGTGGACAGCATAAATTTGAAAAACATACATTCCAAAAACATATTGTATTGAAAATTTGTACAAACCTCTTATACCCATGTAAAATTTTCATATCGTATCAAATTTCCAGGTAAAATCTTGTCCTTTCCTCCATTCATAGTTATGTTTCAAAACTGTGATGTACATCTATGTTGGTGTCTCATTCATGCTCTTGCAAAGATAATAAATGAAAGTTTTCAGATCATGCACCAAGGCAGAAATTAGAGACCAGTCAATGAAGAAGACACATGTTAATGAGAGGACGAGTGCCGTGTAAAAACAGGGACAGATTGTGTTTGGGTCAAACTCTGCTAAGCATCATTCGAAAGGCACACACGGATGAGAAGGAATAATTTGGGCTTCAGATTGCAGTCAGCATATGGAATCGCCCCTGTCAAAACTAAAGCACATTTTAAAGTTTAAATTATGTATACCCATAATGGACTGGCACACACCATTGAAGGAGATAACAAGTTGTTTCCAAGTCAAAGCTTGCATGCTACGATGAAGAAAGAAGTCCTATATATCAAATTTTTACAGTCCATATCAAATATTCATATGATTAGATATTCACCATATTCATCATATAACCATATTATGAAACATTAGAGCTGAATTTAGAATCCACATGAGTTGGTGTACCAATTAACAAAATTTCAAAGTATAAACATTTAAGTTTCATTACCAATGTGAATATACAACAAAATTAAGAGGTCAAAAGGCTATGAGTACAAAATGACAAAAAGGAGACAACCAGATGTACTGCTGTTATGCCCTTGCCTCATCTTCGCTCAAATTGAAATAAGAATTTTAGTTCAAGCCATTACCAAGATGAAGGATAGACTCATCCAATGGAACCCCAATCAATCCCTCCTGTGCCTCCTCCTCACCAATCTTTGTGGCATCTTTAGGATCAACATCCCACCATACAGTTAGAGTCTATTGATCTTGAAGTCAAAAAGCACTATAAATGGCCAGCAACTTTTCTGCTCATTGAGAGGTAAGCCTATTCCTCAATTTACTAAATAATGTTGTATGTGGACCAATTCCTCTCTGCAACAAGAAACTAGTAACCTGTGAAAGGAAGCAAGTTGCAAGCATCATCAAGTCTACTACATCCTTGCCATTCCATGTCCACCATCCAATACAGTTAGATCAAGCTAGCCCTATATGTCCTTACATCTGGTTTGCTGAATGTTGGACCCCGAAGATTGACAAAGGCAATCTACAATTAAAGTAAAGTTGACTCCTCAATGCTACACATCTTTTGAAAGGCTTTCATGAAGCCTTATTTCACCTCTTCGTCAAAAGAGGGCACTCTCCTAGCCCTTGGTGCATACCATTTGGGATTTAATGCATAAGCTTCTAAATGAAACAAAGTATTCATAGTGTTCCACCATAGCATCACATGGGCCTAATATGCTCCTCATATAATCCAAAATTAGGATCCCTACTATGAATCATTTGCTTTATCTACCCAAGCATGTTGTCAAATGCATCATAATCTCTACAAGACTACAAGAGTCTATATCAACATATTAATGACCTATAAAACAGGTGAGATGAAGAAGTGAATGTATATATGAAAAAGAAAATAATAAAATAATAAAACTCAAATGACAAAGTGAATGCTAATACAAAAAATAAAAACATGTTACAAGTTACAAAACATTAAAAATTTGCCAGTATTGGCATGGTGTGATGGTTTATAGGTGGCATTGTTGTTCTTGCCACCAAGGTTCTAACCCCATTGGGGTGGTATTGTTGAATGGTTGTATCCGGTTCATAGCTCCGGTCAAAAGCGTTTACCCCTTGAATTAAAAAAAATACAAAACATTAAAAATTTATAATAACTATAATGGGCCACCAATCATCATCAAGGATCTTTTGCTTCATGTTTTTTCCTTCAACTTTGTTTGCCTCTATCCATCTACGCTGCTCTAGATTAACCATCATTAACCATAGAGGTTCTCGCACCTTAAATATCTTCTAGAACAAAATAAAGTAGGTGGCATATCTAGTTTCCAACAGTTTGAGGAATACCTTTCTCAAAAAATCATTGAAGAGAGCAAGTGAGATGTGGTGGTTGCAAATGAACATTTGTATGTCTCACTTTTGCTCCCACTCTCTTCATTCAATCTATCTTCCCTATATCTTTCAATGAACACAACGCGAGATATATAAAATGAGCTAACTTTTATGTCAACTAACTTACACGTGTTGAATTGGTGACCAATTGTACAACATTTGAGGCCCCAACATCCTCTATGACCTTCAAAATCTGTAACTTGAAGTCCACACCCTTGCACTTCCATGAGCAATCAATAGCTCTAAAAGAATTAGAGCCAATTGCACATGTGTACATAATATTGATGAGTGACTGATCTCTAATACCGGTCCACCCATTTATGATAATTAAGCAACCCATCCTTAGCCAAGTTTGCTTCATGTCCTATATCAACAAACTCACCTTAGAATACTCTCTATCAAGGAGGAGGGTGCATAGTTCATGTTGTATAAGGGGGGCATGTTAAGGACCAATGAAATTTGTACTTTTCAACATTTTTTTAAAATAAGAACATGCCACATGATGGGAAGGAATGGTCAAAGAAAAAATTGGCAACTAAAGAATTTACCACTTCCTCTGATTGCAAATTCAATTTCCTTGCAGCTATCCCCAATCTCACGCATTTTCCTTCTCTCCTCTTGTAGAAATCTCGCCACTTGTAATCATGGATGGCTTCATCTTTCATGAACAATTCAATTACCTCTAGCTTGTCAATTACCTCTAGCTTGTCAACTATGGTTATATTTATAATTGAAGTTCATATCTATTAAACTTGTTTTTTATCTTTGATGTGTATAAAACTCTACTTTTGATCTATGTATGAAGGAAATCAGTGGTATGCATGTTTTTGAAAAATAATTTTAAAATTTACGTGTTTTTTAATATTTGGAAATTTTACCAAGTCCAAGTTTTTGAACTATGGTGATAACTATACTTCATGACTACTTCGGAATTATTTATATAAGAAGCCCCTGCTCATAATCTTAGCATTTGCCCTGATAATGAACCACAAAGTTTACCCCAAAACATATATCTAACAACTCTTTTATGCAGTTTCTATCCCAAAACTTGTTTTATAATATTAAAATATATAGCCTAAACTAAGAATTAATCTGAGTTGGGTATATGAAGTTGGATTTTGTCAACTCTCGGTTGGGTTATTGCCAAAATGCCAAGATCTTGCCCACTCCCAAGTTGGCTCTTTTTACCAAGTTGTTCAAAGTCCAAATTGCCCGACTATGCAACTAAAATGCACTACAGCACTTTAAGTTGCTATGAATTCCAACAATCAAAAATTTCACCCTTTCTTGCTTGTTCTTGCTACCCTCTGCCTTCAAGGCCTATTTAAACACTTACATTTCAAGCAATGAATTCAACCATCTTAGAGGGTTTGTTTCTCCCTCCTTGTTTCTTTTACATTTCGACTTTTTTTATTACTTGTTACATACCTGTCCATAGTGGAGAAGTTGGTGAAGATTTCCAATGCAAGGGCCCAATCTTAAAAGGTCTTGATCTAATGAATTCCATTTAAGAAGTGCATTTATCACTCGCCAGCATATGATGTTCCATCTTCTATTGTCAAATCCAATTCCCTTTTCAAGTCCAATATGAGTTCCATATAATGAATTTTAAAGCACACAAAGCCTTCAAATATGTTGGCACTTTATGTCGACCCTTCTTGAGACTTGTCAATGTGGAAAATCTGACAAGTCACAACATATTTCAGAATTTTTTGACGATAGATTCCAAAGAACTTTGTAACTTGCAATTATTGTGTAGCAAACAAGGCTTGGTGAATTTTGCAGCATCTCAAATTATTTCAAGGCCAAAAATTTCACTGCAGGTTGAACATCATGTTCTATACTCCAAAATAATATGGACCATTTGTAGCTAAAACTCCGCACATAATGGCAAAATGCAATTCAAAAATAGTGACTACACTGGTACTTACATACCAATCACGAGGTATTGATCTGGGTTCTAGAAGTAATCTACAGACAATACATGAAGATGCCATATTCCAACATGTTATGTGAAGAAATGATTTATACTATTACTTGTGAACGGCAATCAGAGTGCTCTAGCAAAGAGAATGGAACTAGAATGAACTCGGACATAAAGCAGAACCATCATGAACAAAAACATGTAACATAGAACTTTTATAGGAGATTCACATCATCTAGCTAGTGTGAATGAAACCACCAATGAAATGGAGGCTGAACCCTCATGTGCTCATGATTCCAACATACCAACATGTACGATTCCAACATGTTATACAAAGAATCGATTCATGCTATTACTTGTGTAGCAATCAGAGTGCTCTAACAAAGAGAATGGAACTGGAATGAATTCAACAACATTAAGCAGAACCATCTTCAACAAAAACAAGACAGAACGTTAATAGCAGATTCACATCATCTAGCTAGTTGTATACAGATCTATGAGACCAAATGCAAATGTGAATGACACGGATGATGGAAAGGAACCCACACCCTAATGTGCTCATGATACATCTTTGTACATGATTACATTTAATAAGGTGAAGGTAAACCATTACAAAAGGTGTAACTGTAAATACTACTAAATATCCTATCACTTGGTTTTCCAAATGTTAACTCCAGATACCCTTTGAGACAGGCAAGAAATATTGACCCTCATTAAATACCCTCATTGCCCTGTACCCTATGTTAGGTCCAGAGCTTTTTATATCAAGATTGCACGGTCCCTTGTATGGTTGATAGTCATATCCATGATCTGATCCTAGTAACAAGGTTTGTTTCCATGTCAATGTCCAAGTCCAACAAAGAAAAAATTAAGAGCTAACAATGTTCCTGAAAAATCACAATTAATTTTGAATAATATAAACCAACATTTTTTATTCTTTTTACTTATAATAATATAAATTTTCTTTTTATCTGCACTGCACTAAAGAATACTAACAGGAGAGAGACTAACTAAACTTGGTTTCTCAGGGCCCTTTCACTGCCCTCTCTGTGAGTACAACGAGGAAACTGTCAATCACCTATTACTGTTATGCCCCTATGCAACAAAATGCTGGCAATGGTTGATAGTCATATCCATGTTCTGATCCTAGTAACAACGTTTGTTTCCATGTCAATGTCCAAGTCCAACAAAGAAAAAATTAAGAGCTGACAATGTTCCTAAAAAATCACAATTAATTTTGAATAATATAAACCAACATTTTTTATTCTTTTTACTTATAATAATATAAATTTTCTTTTTATCTGCACTGCACTAAAAAATACTAACAGGAGAGAGACTAACTAAACTTGGTTTCTCAGGGCCCTTTCACTGCCCTCTCTGTGAGTACAACAAGGAAACTGTCGATCACCTATTACTGTTATGCCCCTATGCAACAAAATGCTGGCAATGGTTGCTCCAGAAACTAGGCTGGACTGGTCCTCTTCATGCAAAAATTGTCAATCTCTTTCTATGTTGGCCGAGGTTGTATAGGGATCTCTTTGGGCTGGACTCTGGGTGGCATCCCCTGTCATGACTATATGGCAATTTTGGCGTGAGCGTAATGCCAGGATTTTCAAAGAAGTGGCTGCCCCAGTGGAGACAGTAGTCAAAAAAATAGAGGTGGGGATCTGCAAGCTCCTAAATGTCAAAACCCAAACAAAGAGAAAGTAGATGTTTTCAACATGGGATGACAAGATAAGTCAAACTTGGACTTCACTGAAAATTCCCTCTCATCCCCACACCAACCTAACCATCCAGAATCAATGTGCCAATGCCAAATGGACAACTCCCCCCTGGTGTAGACTCAAACTGAACTTTGAAGGGGCCGCATGAGGAAATCTCAGTGCCTCCAGTGCAGGCTTCATCATCAAGAATGAGCATGAGGATCTATGTTGGGCTAAGTCAGTCAAGTTACTCAATGGAACAAAAAACTGCTAGTTGGGCTTAAAATATGTGTCAAAAAACAGCTCAATCCAATTGACATCAAAGGGGACTCCATGACGGTTATCCATGCTATAGTACTCAAAACGCCACAAGCTGGAAAATCTCGAAATGGATTGAACAGATACACTTGTACCTCAACCAATTGGATGAATACTCTTTGAGGCACATCTACCGGGAAGTAAACAGGGCAGCAGACTTCTTGTCCAATCATGATGTTGAGCAAGATGAATGCGAGAAAGTCTCCAATGATACTCAAACTTGGGAGGGTCTGCACAAAATCCTCCACTATGATATGGCTCTGCCCAAGGATACGATGGACATGTGAACCACGCATCAAAGATAATGACTGCAAGGCTCCTCGGATTGTCTATCATACCCTACTGACAATTAAGACCAAAGACTCTATAAAAGGCTTAATAAGCACAAAAATAGCCCAACAATGACAAAAGGTTGCACTTTCCAAGCCGTGTTTGTGATTGTGCACGAAGAAGTAGGGAAGATCAGCTTCGGAGGGTCTTCACAATACACTACAACAAGGTGGTAGAAGAAGCAATCCGCACAGTCATTGGGGAGAAACACCTACTACACGCCCACGTCCATGATGCCACATTTTGAGATTTCCCAGCCACTGACTGTCATTAGGCATTGTTAGCCGAGTTCTTGACTCAGACTTGCCAAGTTTGGCAAGTTTCAAAGTGAGTTACTTGACAAAAACTCAACTACAACTTGCTGGCAACAGACAAGTTTTTGGTGAGTGACTTGCCTGCCTGGTTTGCCTTGTGAGTAGACAAGAAACTCCCCAGAGCATTTTATGATTTATCCACCTCTGCACATACATTACAGTTAGGACTCAACTCCTCCAGCAAGAGTTATTCCAGTTCACCTGGAGCATCCAATAAAAGCAGAAAATGCAGGCATAGAAGCTCCATATTAAAAATTGGGAGTAGACCATGGTGGGATGGGAAGTTTGGCTCAAAGGCGCTACCCCCACCTGCTCAGTAAAACTTGTCTTTCTATCAGGGTCTATGAGTCTCTCCTCCAGCAGATGAAGCCAAACTACACCAACCCAATACAGCCATGATGTATGATGCTGTTCCTGATGCTACTTAGTGTCAATCCTCTAGAAGACATCATGAACTATTTGCATATTTTGAATTCACTCAATGAATTTAGCAGTTCTATCCAACGATCATTATCTTCATGGTGGCACTAGATAAGCTACATTAATAAGCTCTAAAGGCTGAGAACCATAGAGAAACCTTGAAAGTTGTCTTGTGGAACTGTGGAGAGCTCAGTTGTAGCCGTAATGAATAAAAACCAAACTTTCATTGTGAAGAACTAACATTTTGAGTTGTCCATACTCAAATACAAAGTTATTAAAATTACCATTTCTGTTTCTCCATCAGTTTGGGGATGAAAACTTACAGATTTCTTGTGTTTAATGCTGACTGATTTCTAGCAAGGCACCAAAATCTCCATCTTAGAGAATCCATTCAATAGTATGAAAAGCTAAACAAAATCACAGCCATTTTTTCAGTGGAGAGCCCCAAAAGACAGTCCTTTGAATTCAGACTGATTTTAAAGGTTTGGTTTGTATTCTGTACATTTCTTACTATTGTTATGTGCAGCTATGGTACAAGCAACACAAGATCTGACGTACATTGCAACATCTATCATAACATGGCTAATAGAAATATTTCTTCACTTTTGTCACTGTTTTCACTACTCCCAATTGTCCAACGAATTTTACTGAAATGTTCAGATTAAACATGAGTATAAGTTTAGACTGCTAGGGCAGTCTTCATTTTTAACAGACCAAAATAGTCAATATGGCAAGAACATTTGAAAAGAAAAAGAGAAATGTAAGAAGGATACAAATGTAATCAGATATTCTCTATACTCAAGAAGATATCCTTGATGTGCTGTGTACAACAATACTTAAAGAAAGACATTCCAAAATATCTCACAACATGCAAGCCAAACCAAATATAATATGTCACATTATTTTCATTAAATGCTGGGTCCACCACATATAATCTCTAGTTTAATAAGTGAAAAGCAGATAATTCCTATTACAGTGGAATGAGAACAAAGACATAGAAGCACAAATATATTAATAATTTTATAACTTCAAAAAAGGATTTTCACAGCAAAGAATTATCATTAAAAAGCTCAAAAACAACCCTTCCAACAAAGTAGCTAAAACTCTCCAAATAAAAGCTCAAATATTTGTTGTATACGGGGAAAAAAAAGAGGAAAATTGAAATGTTTTTCTTTTAAACTTGCGTTCCTTTTTTCTTCTAGGTTCTGAATTTTTTGTTCTTTTTTCTATGTTCTAAATTTTTTTAAGACTGAGATTTCATATTGGCTGGGCTTGATGTATTTCCTCACTTATCAGCCTCACCCAGATACAAATATGATCTGAACCTGGGCTGTGTCAAGGCAGTACACTACCTCAATGCCTCAGATCTGCAGGTGAAAACATATCTGGGAGAGGAGGAAAGTATCCAGTAGTATAAATAAAAGTGATTTCATATAGTCATTTAAAGTATGATCGTGTCAATGTCAATGTGTTCAATAGTGATACAGCTTAGCAAAGTGTTTCACCCAGCCTTTATTTACATGTAAATGATAGTGAACTTCAGGTGAACTTCAGGTAAAATTCCCTTTTTAGTATTGTAAGATGCTTTCCCAGGACTGTATTGAATTTAGAAATATCTCTGTTATACTACAGATATGCTATAGAAGATGTTTGTGTTCTCATCTTTCCTAGTCATGCAGGCTTCATATTGTACTATAAAATATTTTAATATCTGGTGTTTATCCAAAGTTCAATTATTTAAAAAAATCGCAATCTTGCCAGTAAACAAGAACCCCACCCTACAGGATTGCGAATCACTCTCACCATTTAATGCAGCATTTGATAAAGCAAATAAAAATACATGTCCAGACACTAAAATTGTTATATTTACCTCAGCAGTAGTCCCAACTAAAGCATACCGAAGGCCTTCATCTTGAGGCAGAGATCGAACATGAATCTACAGCAAAATTTTAACGAAACTTTGGTTAACTTATCAAACAAAGAATTTAACACAATTGCAACTAACGTTCATTTTAGTTCAGAAAATATCTGGGACTTAAAATCAATAAGCAAAAGAAAAGGAGAGAAAAATAGAAGTGTGTGTGGCAAGAAGATTAATATCCATACCACACCTATAGTGTATCGGGCTTCTTCCTGCTCCATAGCCCGTTCTACAGCCGCTTTAAACCTTGGCTGTATCACTCTCAATGGAAGAGTAGCTTCTGGGAACAATACAATTCCTGAAAGACAGCCAATATAACCTTCTTACTGCAAATTGGATAAGTGTTGTCACAATCCAATAAATATATCATTGCATGTATCAATAAATTAAAATAGAATTTCCAATAAAATAAGTTCCTTATATAAGTAATGAAATGGTCACATGTCTGGATATAAGGTTAGCAATGCAGAATTTGAAGGACATATGAATATGTACCTATAGAATAGTGAAATCAACAGCAAAGCCATCATGTGACTATGAACTGTCTTAAATATAACCTAGTAATTACACATTAGGAGCTACTGAATTTGGGTGCAAGGAATATAACATGTCTAAACCTAAAAAAGAATATAATGAGAGAGAAAAAGAGCAATGGACAAGAAGAAGAATCAAAAATACCAAAAAATAAAGTAGATAAAAAAATTAGTTGCATGTTAGTTTGTTTTTCTCCTTTCAAATAAATGCATCTGGGAATATAGTTACTGTAAAAGAGACGCCTTCTACTAAAATCGGCATTCACATTCAAAACCTTTTGATACACAAACTATAAACTAGATTATCTTCCATAAGCATAAGGCCAAAAAAGTTGCAGAGGTGCATATGTTAACCACAAACAACAAAGATCAAAAGTAATTTCTCAGAACTAATCAGCTTTTTATAGTAATTTTATAGATAACCAGGAATGACAAAAAAATAAAAGCTGAACTTATCATAACGTACAAAAGAAAATATGAGTGATACACCAAACCCTATAAGAAGCAAAATATAATAGTTTACTTTGACATGTTGTTGCACTGATATGACATCATGCCATCACCAGAAGGGGGAGACTATTTCTGTCATACTCCCAGGATGAAACAATGCATGAGGAATCCTTATAGGCTTAATAAGATCTTATTTACAATTAATTAAAGAGGTATTTACCAGGGAAACACGGGGACGCGTCCCCTAGGTTTTTGCCCCCCCGTTCCCGTCCCGGGAACGTTTCGGGGACGGGGGGACGCCTGGGGGACGGCTGACAGCCGTCCCCAAAAAGTCCCCGAAATTCAGGGACATCCCCGATTGAAGGAAACGTCCCCGATTGAAGGAAACGTCCCAAAACGAAAGGGGGACGGATAGGGGACGCCTAGCCGTCCCTCGACTGTCCTGGACGGCCAGCCGTCCCTCGACTGCCTGGACGGGCCAGCCCCTTTACCCAGCTGCATTTTAAACACACAAAAAAAAAGTTTTTTTAAATTTTCTTTTTTTATTCTTTTCCTTTGTGGACCCCACGCCCTCCCAACCCTAAATGGCCACTTAAAACATCTTCTTACCTTTCATTTGACCTCATTTTAACTTGCCAAAAAAAATTGCAGCCAAGAGCAAAAGTGAGAAAAGAAAGAGGAGGGTTTGGAGGAGCTGTTGGAGAACAAAAACCAGCATTTAGGAGGAAAAAAGGAGAGCATTAAGGCAGCAACCAGCAAGAGAAGTGAAAGAGGTAAGTTATTCTTCCATTATCTTTCATTTTTTTCCATTTTTTTCTAAGTTAAAATGATAAAATGTATGATTTTTTGTATATTTTTTTTATTTTCAGTTTGCAAAAACTAAAACAAAACAAAATGAGCAGCAGTAGTGAAGATAGTGGGCATGTTGAGAGGGGGGAAGAAACTCAATCAGTTCATAGGGGGCAGCCTCAAACAAACCCATTTGATATCCCTTATGAAGATTTGAAAAAATATCCAAAAGGCCCTTTCAATCCTAAAAAACTCTTCTTCAACTAGCATCACGTATAGACCAAGGCAACGGAAAAAACACCGGGGGTAGTAGATTGTGGCTATTGTCACATTTGCAAAGATAAATATTATGGGAGCTATACAAGAGTCTATTCTCATCTATTGGGTTTTGGAGGCCATGGGGTCAAGGGTTGTACAGAAATAAAAGATTTTGAGATGATAGAGTTGTGATGTCCCCACTCTAATCAGTCACCTGATGCAGTGTGTTAGCCTTTTTCTTGAACCCTTGTGGGCTAACTGGATTGGGAGGGTCAGTGGTACCTTCTGGAGAGTTCGGTCGATTTCATTTTCTGAGATCATGGATTGGCTCATTGTAGGCTTTGGCAGTACAGGAGTTTGTTTGCTTTTGACGGCATTGAATTTTGTGGAGAATTGAGGGAGATAGGCTTACTTAAGTGATTTAAGTTATATTTTAACTTAAAGTCTTTTTATAAAGTCAAATTGACTTTATAATTTTTATATCACTTAAATAAGTCTAAAGTGAGTGTTTTAAAGTATTTCATTTAATCACTTAAAGGAGGCGCCAAAAATCAAAGTTAGAACTATGGAAAGTAACTTGAGTTTATTTCCAAAAATTTAAATGATCTAAAACCCTAAAATGTACGGCCTCCTTGAGTTTTCACCTCCTTTGTTATATAAGGGTTGAGGGCAATGAGAAACTCATCTATTTGAATATTTCAACTTTGCCTTGGAGGTTTTCCCTTTGCTTTCATCCTGTGATCAGGTTTGCAGCAATCCACCATTGGAGAACGAAATCTCTTCAGTGTGAGCACTTGTGAGGCTGTGAGAGATCAGCTGAATTGGTGCAAATTGAGAGAGCTTCATTCAGAAGTTCTGCAGTGCTTTAACAGATTTTTGTAAGTGTTTTCATCAGAAACAGAGGGTTTGAATGGATGGTGTTCTTCCTTCTTCATGGCAGGCATCATAGCTACTTGGGCGCACCTTCTAAGATGTGTTTCTGGTCTTTTTGCTTGAAAGGCGTGGCTGTTTGAGCTAGGGCACACTTGCTGGTTGAAGAAACGCCTATCTTCTTGAGGGTTTCTCTTCACTATCTTCAGCACTTGGCATTCCCTCTTCTATTGCTCAAGTTTCACAGCTGGATTCAGACTTTGTTTCATCCTATTCTGAATATTGTCAGATTTTCATGTATAGACTGGCAAACTGGCTTCATTTCTTAATTAAATAAACTGGAGGCTTTCAGGTATGTTTATATGTTCTAAATCCATTGTTGAGCTTATTAAATACCTTCTACAATTTCAGTTTGATTAGATTTGCTCAAGTTTTCATTCTATGAGCTTTTATATGATGCGCACCTTCTCTTCTGTCTACAAAATTTCTCTAAAAAACTAAAAAACACAAATAGACTTAAGAAAAAGACAGGGGTTTGAGCAGTGAGCTAGCAAGGCTCATCACAGTGGTATCAGAGCACTGATCCTGCCAGCTTGTGGGGTTTGAAAATATTTATGAAGTCACACCAGGAGGGTTTTGACAAGTTCTACTCTCGTGGGGGCCCTAGAAATCAAAGAGGTGATCATAATCATTTTCCACCATTTCCATTTGACGAACAGGAGGAGGAAATAGACTTGGATAATATGGCTAACAGGGAAGGAGAAAGTTCTCACATGAACAAAGAGGATATAGAGGCTAGAGATGTGCTAAGAGGTATGGTTGCAGGTCAAGAACAGGTAGCGAATATTCTCCAGCAACTCAGCACAAATGTAGAGAACTTAACACTTCAGAGAGGCCAGCATCCAGGGCATGATCATGAGGGCACTATCCAAGGCGCACCTCATAGACCTATTGTTCCAGCTCGCACTTTTGAGAGAGCAACATGTCCTACCTTCACCAGGAATGATACTGAGGATGAGGAAGAGATTGAACAAGGTGGTGAGATTAACTTTGCAGATAACATCATGGTTATGCATGATGAATGGGACGCATTGCCACCTAGAGTTAAGGAGCACCTTAACTTTGATAGATTCATGAGCCAAAGGAGAGAACATAATAGAAATAGGAATGACAGGAGGCCTAGGCACAAGCACAGTGATCTTAGACAGGCTACCAATAAACTCACCTTGGCGAACTATGATGGCAGTGGTAGAGTTACAGCACGTGCTTGGATCAGCAAGTTAGATACATTCTTGACTCTACGTCCCATGCCCGAGGAAGATGCTATTCGATTTGCAACACTTCACCTTGATGGCGTAGCTCATGATTGGTGGATTCATGGCATGGCTACTCTTCACCATGATCAGATTACTTCATACCAGGAGTTCACAGATAGACTGGTAGAGAGGTTTGACAAACGTGATCCTGAGCTATTTTTCAGAGACCTAGCACAGCTGAAACAGCTAGGTAGTTTGGAGTCATATATTGGAGAGTTTCAGAAATTGTCAGTTATGGTTACAGGCATCTCTGAAAGGAGGCTGATCATACTCTTCATTGAGGGACTTTTCGAGCCTATGAAAGGATGGATCAAGGCATTTGATCCCCCTACATTACAAGAAACCATGAGGAAAGCTCGCAGCATGGAGCTCACTACTCCTCGAAAGCAATTTGGCACCAAACCTTCTACTTCTTACAATGAACATAAATCTGATCCAAAAAAAGCTGATAATGCTGATCATAAGAAGAAATATACAGCACCTTTGGATCGAGAAACCATGAATGATCTTCGTAGGAGGAGACTTTGTTTTTACTGCAAGGGCCCTTATGACCAAAATCATGATTGCCCCCTCAAACCTAAAGGGCAAAATAGGAACATGGAGTGGTTTATGAGGGAGAAGAAGTGACTGATTTTTCTGATCAGCAAGCTCCAATTTATGATACAGATGGAGAAGAATCAGAAGATGAGGCTGAAATTGTAGTAGAAACTGAGTTAAAGGAGGCTCATTTATCCAGCATGCAGAGAGAGGGATCTTTTAGACTCCGTGGGGTCTTGGCTGGTCAAAGAGTCATATCTCTTTTAGATACAGGTGCAACTCACAATTTTATTGACTCACGTTTAGTGGAGAAAAGAGGAATTCAAACTCAGCAGTTTGAAGGCATTCGAGTCAAGGTTGCTGATGGATACACTCTCACCTGCGAGAGGATGATTCCAGACTTGCCTTTGAAACTCAATAACTATGAGTTTAAGGCAGATTTTTATGTTGTGAACATGGGAGGAACTGATATAGTTCTCGGCATGAAGTGGCTTCATGCTATAGGAGAGTTCACACTTAATTTGAACGACATGGAGATGAAATTTAAAGTTGATGGCACAAACCATGTTCTAAAAGCCATCAAGGACAGCAATGTGAAAGAAATTTCACTCAAAAGAATGGAACGTTTGGTTCGACATGACATGGTAGATTGGGTAGCTGAATGCAAGTTAATGCCTTCACAGTTGGATCAGCAAGCTTCTTCTTACCATCCAGATGTACAGGAACTTAGAATCAAACATACCAAGGTTTTCAGTGCAATCCCACCAGGTAGACCTCCTGATAGAGGTATTGAGCATATCATAGAGCTGGAAGAGGGCACAAAACCTATAATGATCACTCCTTACCGGCACCCCAAATGCTTGAAAGATGAAATCGAGAAAACCATCAAAGAACTTTGGGTTATGGGGCACATTAGGCCGAGTAAGTCACCCTTTGCTTCATCAGTTGTATTGGTGAAGAAAAAGGATGGTGCACTCAGAATGTGTATTGATTATATAATGCTTAACAGGAGAACTATAAAGAACAAATATCCTATTCCGTGAATTGATGAGTTGATAGATGAGCTTCATGGAGCTTGCTACTTCTCAAAGATTGATTTAAGGACAGGTTATCATCAAATCAGAGTCCGAGAGGAGGACAGAGAGAAAACCGCATTCAGATGTCACTGTGGACACTTTGATTTCTTGGTTATGCCTTTCAGTTTAACCAATGCTCCAGCCACATTTCAGTCCACTATGAATAGGGTTTTCCATCCTCAACTGAGGAAACATGTGTTGGTGTTCTTCGATGACATTCTAGTGTACAACAGATCATGGGAAGAACACATGGTTCACCTAGATGAGGTTTTGAGCATACTTGACAGGGAGTCCTTGTACGCCAAGGAGTCCAAGTGTGCGTTGGGCATGGCCGAGCTTTTGTATTTGGGTCACATTATCAGCAGTGAGGGAGTTAGCATGGATCCAGAGAAGGTTTGGGCTATCATTGATTGGCCTACACCTGAGACATTGACACAGCTCAGGGGATTTGTAGGATTATGTGCCTTCTATTGCCGGTTCATTAGTGGATTCTCGCGGCATGCTGCACCACTAACTGATTTGACTAAGAAGGGTGCATTTGTATGGACACCATTAGCACATGCGTGCTTTGAGAAGTTCAAACTTCTCATGACTTCATGTCTAGTGTTGGCTTCGCCGGATTTCACCAAACCCTTCGAGTTACATTGTGATGCCAGTGGTGAGGGAATTGGTGCAGTCATTATGCAGGATCGTCATCCTATAGCTTTCGAGAGCAGGAAGCTGAGAGGTCCTAAGAGGAGCTTTAGCATCTATGACAAGGAGATGTTGGCCATCATGCATGCCATGGCCAAGTTCAGGCAATACTTGATTGGTAGTAAATTCTGTGTTAAAACTGATCATAATAGTCTGAAACACTTCCTTGGACAACAGGATTTAAATGAAAGACAACAAAAATGGGTCAACAAACTACAGTCCTATGATTTTGACATCTCCTATGTCAAGGTTACTCAGAATGTAGTTGCTGATGCATTATCTCGCCGTCCTCACTTGAGCTCCATTACACATATTTGAGGGGACTGGAGACATATGATTGTAGCTGAGTATGCTAAGAACTTGTGGGCTTCTAGCATAGTGGATGGAATAGTACAGGATGCCAGATACTCACTTGTAGATGATCTTATCATTTACAAAGGGAGGATATTTCTTGTTCCAAGTTAAGAGATGAGGAACCAAGTTTTGAGATCATTTCATGATGCACCTATGGCAGGGCATCCCGGGTACTTTAAGACCTATAGGTAGGTACAAGAAAGATTCTCTTGGAAGGGTCTCAAATCCTTTGTTCTCCAGTATGTTAGGGAATGCCTTGTTTGTCAACAGAACAAGCAAGAACACACATACCCTGCAGGATTACTCCAGCCGCTTCCTATCCCTGAGAGGAAGTGGGAATGCTTGTCTATGGACTTCATTACGAGCTTGCCGAAAGCTCAAGGGAAAGACAACATTTTGTGGTGGTAGATCGATTGACGAAGTATGCTCATTTCTTCTCAATCACTACTATGCACACAACTACTCAGGTGGCGGATTTGTTCTTTCATGAGGTATTCAGGTTGCATGGTTTGCCTCAAAGTATAGTCAGTGATAGGGACAACAGGTTTATGAGTAACTTCTGGTAGGAGTTATTCAAGCTTTACGGGACATAACTCACTCCGAGTACCAGCTACCACCCCCAGACAGATGGGCAGACTGAGATAGTCAACAAATGGGTGGAGGGATACTTGCAGAATTACAGTTCAGGGCAGCAGAAGGCATGGGTGAGATGGTTATACCTTTATGAGTATTGCTACAATACCACTCATCACATGAGCACTCAAATGACCCCCTACCGAGCATTATATGGATATGATGCTCCGAGTTTTCTAGACTTGTTACTGAGTGACAGTAGAGTACCTAGTGCTAGTGATCTATTACAAGAGAACTAGGATATTATGAGGACACTCAAAGAAAATATACCGAAAGCTCAAAATCAGCAAAAGCAATATGTTGATCAGAGGCGAGTGGAGAAATCTTTCGAGATCGATGATTTGGTGTATTTGATGCTCCAACCTTATAGGCAGTCCACCCTTCGTAAGAAGGGCGCAGAGAAACTTAAGCCACGATACTATGGACCATTCAGAGTTGTTAGACGGGTCGGTGAAGTGGCTTATGAGCTAAATCTTCCGATGGACAGCAAGGTTCACAATGTGTTCCATGTTTCACGCCTCAAAAAGGCATTGGGACCACATGTGACTCCTTCTATTGATTTACCACCCCTGGATGATGAGGGGAAGTTGATATTGATTCCTGAGGCCATTCTGGATTCCAGAGAGCGTCATCTTCGGAGGCGGGTTATCAGGGAATACTTGGTAAAGTGGAAAGATCTACCAGCAGAGGATGCGACTTGGGAGGGTGACAGTGTTTTACAGCATCCAGCTTTGAGTTTGCTTGCGGACAAGCAAATTCGGGGAGGGCGGACTGTGATGTCCCCACTCTAGTCAGTCACCTGATGCAGTGTGTTAGCCCTTTTCTTGGACCCTTGTGGGCTAACTAGATTGGTTAGAGGGTTAGCGGTACCTTCTGGAGAGTTCGTCGATTTCATTTTCTGAGATCATGGATTGGCTCATTGCAGGCCTTGGCAGTACAGGAGTTTGTTTGCTTCTGACGCACTGAATTCTGTGGAGAATTGAGGGAGATAGGCTTACTTAAGTGATTTAAGTGATATTTTAACTTAAAGTCTTTTTTATAAAGTCAAATTGACTTTATAATTTTTATATCACTTAAATAAGTCTAAAGTGAGTGTTTTAAAGTATTTTATTTAATCACTTAAAGGAGGTGCCAAAAATCAAAGTTAGAACTATGGAAAGTAACTTGAGTTTATTTCCAAAAATTTAAATGATCTAAAACCCTAAAATGTACGGCCTCCTTGAGTTTTCACCTCCTTTGTTATATAAGGGTTGAGGGCAATGAGAAACTCATCTATTTTGAATATTTCAACTTTGCCTTGGAGGTTTTCCCTTTGCTTTCATCCTGTGATCAGGTTTGCAGCAATCCACCATTGGAGAATGAAATCTCTTCAGTGTGAGCACTTGTGAGGCTGTGAGAGATCAGCTGAATTGGTGCAAATTGAGAGAGCTTCATTCAGAAGTTCTACAGTGCTTTAACAATTTTTTGTAAGTGTTCTTCATCAGAAACAGAGGGTTTGAATGGATGGTGTTCTTCCTTCTTCATGGCAGGCATCATAGCTACTTGGGCGCACCTTCTAAGATGTGTTTCTGGTCTTTTTGCTTGAAAGGCGTGACTGTTTGAGCTAGGGCGCACTTGCTGGTTGAAGAAATGCCTATCTTCTTGAGGGTTTCTCTTCACTATCTTCAGCACTTGGCATTCCCTCTTCTATTGCTCAAGTTTCACAGCTGGATTCAGACTTTGTTTCATCCTATTCTGAATATTGTCAGATTTTCATGTATAGACTGGCAAATTGGCTTCATTTCTTAATTAAATAAACTGGAGGCTTTCGGGTATGTTTATATGTTCTAAATCCATTGTTGAGCTTATTAAATATCTTATACAATTTCAGTTTGATTAGATTTGCTCAAGTTTTCATTCTGTGAGCTTTTATATGATGTGCACCTTCTCTTCTGTCTACAAAATTTCTCTAAAAAACTAGAAAACACAAATAGACTTAAGAAAAAGACAGGGGTTTGAGCAGTGAGCTAGCAAGGCTCATCACAAAAGTGTTATAGATTGCACATGGAGACCGGAGGAAGGCCTATGGATCAACACATGCAAACTCAATCCGCACATTCAACCTCACCTATGCCCTCTATGCTTGGTAGTCCTAGTGTTGGTAGTGGTAGTAGTGGTGCGGGTGATGCTCATATTTCCACAAGAGGGAAGAGGAAGGTTGCTACTTCTAGTGAGCAGCAAAATACAGTTGCAGGCAGAGTCTTCCATTGCCAAATTTTTCTATGCCCATGCCATCCCATTTCATGTAGCACGTACTCCCTACTTCAAACAAATGTTTAGAGATGTGGCAGTTGTTGGTACCTCATTTGTTCCCCCTGGAGAAAATAAATTACGCACTACACTCCTTGACAAAGAATATTCTAAGGTAAGTGTGGTGATGGAGGACATGAGACAGTGTTGGATTAGAACAGGCTACTCTATTATCATGGATGGGTGGATCGATATTAGACAACGGCCACTTATAAACATCATAGTCACAAGTTCAGCTGGTTTATATTTCCTTAGAGCTATTGATTGTTTTGGGAAGCACAAGGATGCAAAATTCCAATTTAATATTTTGAAATAGGCTATAGAGGAGTTTGGGGCAGCCAATGTTGTGCAGGTGGTTACTGATTCAGCACGTGTGTGCAGATTAGCAGGTTTGATGGTTGAGAGTGCTTACAAGCACATTTTTTGGACCCCTTGTTGTGTTCATGCGTTCAACGCATTGAAAGACATAGGGAAGATAGCTTGGGTGCACCAGGTGGTTGTAGAGGCTAGAGACATTCAAATGTTTATTTGCAACCATCACACCTCACTTGCCCTCTTTAGGACATTTTCAAAGAAGGAATTTCTCAAGCCTAAAGCAACAAGGTATGTCAGCTACTTTATTTTGTTAGAGAGGATGCTTGAGGTAAAGGAGGCTCTACAGTTGATGATGGTTAATTCAGAGTGGAATAGATGGTCTATGGCAAGCACTGCAGAAGGGAGAAGCATCAAACAAAAAATTCTTGATGATAATTGGTGGTCCAATGTGAGGTAAAAAACTGTTATTGATTGCTGATTTTATAAAAAAAAAATATATGATTTTATTGTTTTTTGATTTTCTAAATTCTAACTTGTCTTTTTTCAAATTTTTGTTTGTAGATATATTAGTTCCATCATTTCACCAGTTGTGGATGTCATTAGATATGCTGATACAGACTCTCCAAGTCTTGGAGAGATTTATGAAACTTTTGACTCCATGCTTGGAAAAATGAAGAAAGCAATTTCTGATAGGGATCCTAATTCGGGATTATATGAGCAAAAAATTAGGCCCATGTGACGCAGCGGTGTAACACTATGAACACCCCACTTCATATGGCAGCCTTTGCTGTTAATCCCAAATGGTATGTACCTAGACCTAGTAGGATGCCTCCTTGTGATGATGATGAGGTGAAAGAAGGGTTTATGAGGGCCCTTGCAAAAATATATTCAATTGAGGAGGCCAGTCTAGTTCGTACACAGTTCACTGACTTTGTCAATCTCCGTGGTCCAACATTCGGCAAACCAAAGGCCAGGGTAGATAGAACTACAGTAGCTCAAAGGGATCCTATTGGATGGTGGTCATGGCATGGGAAGGATGCACCACAATTGAGAACGCTTGTTATTCGCCTCCTTTCACAGGTAATACATTAGATTAACATAATTTGATTTAGATTAGTGTTGAAATTTGAACATTTATATAATCATAATTTAAAATTCAATGTCCTAATTAGTAAATTACTAATTTAGTTTTTGTCTCCTCTCACAAGTTGCTAGTTCCTCTGCTGCAGAGAGGAATTGGTCAACATACAGCTTTATTCACTCTATCAAGAGGAATAGGCTGACCTCTAGACGGGCAGAGGAAGAGGAATAGGATCGTCAGACTCCTGAGTATAGACAGACTCCGACATTACGGTGGGATATTGATCCAGAGGATGTCACACAAATTGATGAGGAGGAGGAGAGGCAGGAGGGACTGGTTGGAGTTCCATTAGATGAGCCAGCCCCTCATAGTGATAGTGACTGAGACTCTGAGTCTGATTTTGATGCAATGTTGGCAGATGCTGAGTAGCAGCAGCCATCATACTTTCTATTACTATGTTTTGGACACTTGTGACTTTGTCATTTTGACATTTTGATTTGTAGTACAAACTTGTAGCCTTTTGGGCATTTTATTATTTTATATCATATGCACATTGACTATTTGACATGAATTATGGTCCATGGAAGCAATTAGATAGCTGTAGTATTAATGTGTTTGATAATTCGATTCTATGATGCATATGTCAATATGATTGGTGATTACATTTGCAACTTTATGAATGTTCATTGTTATGATTATCATTACTCATGAATATCTGAAATTTTCCTATATTTTTAAAATTTATCTCTCTCTCTCTCTCTATCTCTCTCTATATATATATATACAGCCGTCCCCCCATTCCCTAAAATCCCCTCAAAAAATTGCCATCCCCGAAACTCATCCCGCCGTCCCGCCGTCCCCCCATCCCGGAAACTTGGTGGAACATAGGTATTTACCTTTTCACTTAACACAATTATTAACTATTCATATCACAATCTTGTTACAATCATTCTGTGCAAATCTCCATATCATTACAAGATATGACCTCACATTCAAGCCTGTATCTGTAAGAATTATCCTGTAGCGAGTGGCATACACCAAACTTTCCAACCTAAAAATTGATTTATGTAATGAATTGCAACAACAGATAGAAATATCGCAAAAGAATGTACAATGATTATTGAAGATGGAATTTCAAAAACTAATAAACAAATATTCAAATACCCATCACTTCAAGGGGGCAACATCACAATATAATGTCTCAATGATAATTTGGGAACAATGTACTAAATTTAAGTTCTGCTTCCTAATGATATGCCCATAACTGGGTTAGAGCAACTTCTAAAGCACTAACTAGGTTAGCACAACCCATAAGGTGATAATCAGCTGACCAAACATGAGAAGAAATTAAAAGAAAGTGGAAACTATTAGAAGACTAAACTGCATTTATATGTGTTAGCCCCAAATTGTGCAAATGGGGGTAACACCTCTAGTCATTCTATTTCAAGACAATGAAAGGTCATTTATAGTTTGGTGGTCTACATTATTAAACTTGGGCACCTAGAGACATTTGGATACATGGTTTCACCATGCACATGCTTTCCAAACATAATCGTAATTTCATTCATAGTCAGGTCATTTTCATAGAGCTCCATGTCAAAAGCACATGTGAAGTCAATTGTGGTACTCCATTCAATCCTGTAGTGGTTAGAGTCATTAGACTTCATAAAATACAGAGTTCATTAACACCATTGCCCAATGGATAAGGCACTTCACTAGAATTTCGCTTCAATAGTTGATCTTCACCTATCAGCAATTGCCTTGGGGATCTTATTGTCACATTACATTGGTTAAGCATTTCTAAAAGTGTATTATTGTGCACTTGGTGTCACCAAAGAGTTTGATTTAAGTTTTTTTGTCTTTGCATAATTAGATTTTTATTTTTTTTCCAAATTAATAGTATCCAAAAATATTTTATTTGTGGATTGAGACATGCAATAATTGTAAGTTGTAATCAAGGAGGTGATTAGAGAAAACAGTGGAAAAGGTCATGCAATATCCTCCACCACAACAGAAAAGGCAGAAGTTGGGAGAAAATAGGTTAAAAATAGAAAAGTGGATTTTTTTAAGTCAAAGGCTAGTCATGCAACGTTCAATTGCTTTTGGAAACCTTATTAAGAAGTCCTATGCGCACTGTAATAGCTAATAGTAAATTTTTCATTGTTCAAAATGATGAAAATGGTGAAATTTGATAATTCTATTGGGGCCCTCACCCATGGAAGAAAAAAAAAAGACAAAGGTTTCAAAGAGAATACGATAAAATAGCACAAGCTGCCCCAAATATACAAATAAAAACTAGCCAGCATTTTTTTCTTATGAGATCTCAAAACCATCTATGAAGAAGCAATGTCTAGAAAAAGATTCCTATATGAAAAAATCATCCAAACTCCCTAAACCTAGGGAACCACCACAAAGTCCAAAATTGTAAAACTAGACTTCCTTGAAGAACAATCAAGAATACACAATGGGGAACCCAAATGTAAATATTCTTGAGCCATTCTTCAACCTAAGAAGCAAGCAAGGGGGATGTAGGCCCAACAACTAAGGAAGGCACACAAGTGAAAGGAAGGGTAGCAAGCTCAACAACCGTAGAAGGCACACTTGAAAAAGGAGGAGAGATAGTCACAGAAGACTCCTCTTGGGAAGATGAGGACACGAGACACAAGACAGGCCTCACCCTAAACTATTTGATGGCGAGGCTTAGCAATCTTCCACCATGAGCTTGATAAGGAAACTTATGCATAAGTCCTTTACAATGAACAAACAAACAACCAACATTAAAACAATTGTGGCATCTTAAATCCACCTTCTCATGGTACAACTTCTACTTCCCAATACAATTTTTCCACTCTGAGGCAAATCTCTACTAGGGAAGCCTTTAAAAAAAATCATTTCAACATGCACACAAACAAAGGTGGGATGGAAATCCAACCCAAACTAGCATCACCAAGGAGTAATCGGTCAATGGGTCAAATCCTTGGTACCATGGCTTCACAAAGAGAGATGCCTACCCCCAAAACTAGGGCCCTACGTCAAGAATGAACTCTTGATCCACCATCACACAAATAATTATAAAAAAGTGCAAAGCATGAGTAGATAACTACAACATCCAAGAGGTAGGACTTCCAAGCCTTAGAAATCCAAGCATGGACATCAAGCAAGCTAAGCCAAATATTTTGAAACTTGTAAATCAAACCCATATCCACATTGTACTCTTCTTCTTCCACAACATCAAGCCCCAATTCAAACAAGGCAATCTTCTTAGAATGCTTAACCATAAACAAACCCTTAGAGCTATAAAGAGATTTGTGATTTGAAATGACAATTTCCAATATAGAAGCGTTTAAACAAGCCCTTGGTCCAAGCACAAGATGAAGAGACTAGCCCCAAAGCTAGCTTCCAACCAAATAGAGTCATCATCAAAAAAACCCCATTCCTAGCTAGAACCATGTCACCCAAATGAAACTGCTCCATCAAACATGAGTAGACAAGGAAGGCACATTGCCCACCACAAAAATGATCCAAAGCATTTAAGATTCAATGCAGAAGCAAGCAAGAGAAGATGGGGGAATGACACCAAGACATGCAATAGAAGACCCTGCTCCATTCACAAAAAAAAAAACAACAAAGAGCACCAGCAGATCTGTCCAAAGAAGAATGCAATATCTCAATAGGGTTATGAAGCACAAAGGATTGCTTGCACTTAGTAGTGACAACGGCTATGGATGCCTTTTTTCCTTTTTGAAATTAGTGAGTTTTATTATAGGCGCAATTTTTCATTGTTCAATCTTGCATTCAACCCTATGTGCTACCCTATGTAAAACCCTATGTGCGGAGAGGATTCATTTATGGCACATAATTTCATTGTCAACATAATCTTCAATCTTCTCTTAAAGATTCTGCAAGTTAGGGAATAATTAGTAAATTCAAGCTTCGTGCTAAATTGATCGCTTATTGAATGGTATTTGTCCTTACTTTGGCACTTCATCAATGAATTTTAACACAAAGATTGATCTTTGTGTCATAAGTACCATCCATGAGCACTTATGAGGCGTACTTTGGTCATCTTATAACTGATGGATATGATTTGCTGTGTTGTTGGGTTATGCCTAAAAATTCATAACATCCTTCATGAGTATGAAAGTTCAATTTTGGTTTTATCCACTTACTAATAATTTAGCCGGAGTTTGAACTCAAACTTATCTTATTAAAAAATAATACTCCACACAATTCATCAAGGAATCATCAACAACAATTACAGAAAACTTATCTTTCAAGGAGAGTATCTTCATCTCCCTATAATCCAAGCAAATTTCTCAAGTGTAGTCCTTTTACCAAACCATACCATACCAAGAGCAAAAGTATTGATAGAACTTTGGCTACGTTGACTGACTACTCCATCAAGCACTCATGGACCATGAATTGAATCTCACTCGTTGAGCAACATCCTTGGCATCAATCAAATAACATGAACACTGTCCAAAACTGGAAAAAGGCCCTTAAGAATGTCTTGAAAGAGCAAAGAATGGTTGTCGAGTAAGACTTGCATATTTCAGTGTGGGGCTGCCGGCTCAGATTGGACTTCTTTTGAAGATTTCAATAATAACACCCTCTGCAATGTCTCAAATTAGTCTGATATTCTGATTTTTATGTATTCTCTAGGATTTCTGAGACAAATATCAACCCAACAGCAAACTGCATATTAATTGCAACAATGATCACACAATAGATTATTGGAATTTCTTATATCAACTCAATCTTATTGATAGTGTTGTACCCCAAATTAAAAATTTTGCTACACTTAGGCATTTTGAAGAAATGGTCAAAGTCTTGTGTAAAAACTGTCAAAAAGGTCGAAAAATGGATTTTGCATGTCATGCATGAGGGTCAAAACTCAAAATTTTCAAAATCTAAGGATCTGGGTCTGCTCAAAGTGACCTTGTCTACAAAACCCAGATCTCAGTTTTTCGGCCCTAAATTTTAGGGAAATTTTCTAAAAATAGACTTTTTCTGAGTTTTTCTAGGTTTCTTCCTAAGTTACCGATTTGTTTTTTGACTTGGGTACGAATACGAGAATCCAATAGGGGATTCGGTCAAAAAAACTTTGGGGGTTGGGTACATTTTTGGATACGTTAATACAAAAACATATCAAAATCAGAAATATATACATATTTGCAGCAGTAATTAAGTTCAAAATACACCACCATATTAATAGTCAAATAACATAGCAAAAATACTCAGAGTCAAATGGCATGATATAGATTCTAGAATTATAAATTAAAGTTCAAACTTCAAACATAAAAATGTCAAGTGTTTACAATCAGCCATTAATAATTATTGATCATTGATCAATCTGAATAATATGGGTCATCAAAAAAAGCAGCATCATTAGCATCATTAGATATGCTGATATGCAGGGTGGATGGCATTTCCAAGGATTTTCCATCATCTATACAGACAAGATCAGTCCATTGGATGCTTATAAGAGACTGAGCACATTTCAGATCAATGATTTAATAGCTTATGTTAGGTTTCCCTCTCAATTAATTAAATAAAGAAAACATCAGTTTCTGCATTCACATGATTTCTTTTCCCAAGTACAGACAGCAAAGAAATATACCCCATTGGAGGCCTCTGGCTGAGTCCATTGTAGGTTGCGTTGGCTTGAAAGAACAAACAAATACTCAATAGTATTACAAACAAAACAGAGACCATTTTCATGTTTTAGCAATCTCCAATGCAGATATTAGAAAGACAGAAAGAAAGGCATTCATATTTACAAGATTAATTTGCTATCCCATATATAGGTTTCAAGGCATCCACCAAGACCACTTATTTGGGTTTTTCTCTTGTTATTTTAATATATTTGTGTAATTGATACACTAAAAGGTGTGCTTCTAACGGTGCTTGAAAAGAATAATTAAATCATGGTCTAAAAGCCTCAAAACCGTACCCTGGACATATCTGCAGTCTGAAAAACGAATCCTAGACGAATTTGTATCGTATCGAATCCGAATCACCAATCTATATCGTACCGTATCGTATCCGGGCTCTGCTAGGGACGAATCGGTAACTTAGGTTCCTTCTCAAATGGATGCTACCAAAATTTTCTAGAAATAGAAAAATTCTAAAAATAGAAATTTTGGCTTCTAGGGTCCAAACTAACTTTGATTGGCTTAAAATACTTCCTCATCAGGCTTGTTCATTCAGAATCGTCAAAAGATCAATTTTTCCCTAGTGGGTCTATTCTGCTTTTTCAGAAGCTAAACTGGAGCTCCGAGGCCATCAATGGAGGTTGGTCAAACTGCTAGGTATCAAATTCAAAGTCCCAAACACTGCACAGAAGATGAGAAATGATGAACATGCACACAAAACGGAGAATGAAGGAGGGATGATGTGAATTCATGAAAATTGCAAAATTTTGACTAAGTCTAGAGAGTTCAGGCACCCCTGCCCTATCAAGGCACCTGGGATTCTCTGCCTTAGTCATTTTTTCAATCTTCGACTACCAAACACGAAGCGGAAAGTGAAGGAGAAAGTGGAAAGTTGAAAAATGCAAAATAAAAACTATCATGCAAAATAAAAACTATCTCTGGAGAGTAAAGGCGCCCCTGGCCATCATTTCAAGCTATCAAATGTTGTTGATAGGGTTTGTGCTCCTAAGGCATCTTGCTCAGAATTCCTCTGCCTCTGCATTGAATCCAACAACAAGAATATCAAATCAATCAATCAACCAAAATCTCAGATCGAACGGAGAAGTCTTCAGCAAAGAGCAAACTAGAAATTGGGAAGTTATCAAAAATATTCTAAGTTTGGGAACTTTGGGCACCCCAGCTAGCCAAGGGCACCTAGGATGCAGAGATTAGGGTTTGCAAATATGCTCGTTGTCTTCAGAATTCTGTAAGCTTTCCAATGGATACCCCAGCCAAATCATCAGACTTGTCAGTTGCCGAAAAATTCAGATCAAACGGAGGATGTAACATGAGGAACAAATTTGAAGGATGAAATCCACGAAAAAATGGTTAAGTCTGGTGATCATGGGCGCCCAGCTAGCCAGGGGTGCCCAAACTTTTGGGTACTCAAATAGTTGAAATTAGGGTTTGGTACCTAAATAACATTCCTCAAATCCAGGTGCTCTTCAATGAACTAATGAACTCCATCAGATTTTGTAAGTCATCAACATTAAAATCAAACGAGTAGGAGAAAAGTCAAAGAAAGATAAAAAATCTCGTAGTGTACCTCGAATTTAGAGGGACATGCCTACCAGTTAAGGGCTTCTGCTTTTGACCCCCTAAAATCGTCGAAAATCACTTCAATCTCAATTTCGTTATCCAACGAATCCAAAGATCCACTCCATCGGAAGTTCAAATCATTGAATTGAGAATCACCGAAGATCAAATCACCAAACAATTGAAGAATGTCGTACCGGTTAACTTTGGTGGATCATGGTGCCCTGTAGCTGTGGTACTCTAATTTTAGTAAGCTCTTGGGATTCAATTTTTGTTGTTGTTCTCCAAATAATTTACTCTGGGATTCGCTAAGTTTCAGAATAAGATCATCCACCGCTTCACAGATTCACTGAAAGTAATCTGGAATTGAGGATTCAAACCGTCATCCCAAAGTCCGCCAAGCACCCAGCAATTCTGCCCAGTTCCACCATTCAATTCCCATGTCCACCGACGGCTTAATTTTCAAAGTCGGCGAAATGTTGTTCCATGGCATCATTTATCATGCCATCCATAGTCGAAAGCATCTTCACCGCGATTTCTTCAAAGTCCTATGTTTTCCACGGTTCTTCATCAAATTTCTGTACCGGTCTTTCAACCGGCCCATTGGCTTATCGAACAATTGTTCCGTTCTGATTCAAATCAAATGGGGTTCAAACCCATCAACTCTCATAAGTTCCAAAACCAGTCGAACCCACCACTGTCCATGACCAGTCCCTCATCCATTCCGTCCATGATCTCTCATACTTTGCCCGTCTCGAAGGTGCTGTCATTTCAGCCAGTCCATGCCATTCCAGTTCGACGTTCAAGTTTTTCAGCATGGAGTACTCTCCCATCAAATTCAGAACCAAGTCAATGTTGTATCATGATTTCATCAAAACATTTGAAACTAATTTGCATCATATAAAACCAGTGTTCAATTTGTGTGCTTTGGAAGACACAGGCAACGTTGCAATCAGACACCTTGGTCATTCTGGATTACTTGCAGCAACATCAATTCCCATCTCAGTGCAAAGTCTAGAGTTTGTAATTGCTTGTATCAAGCATTACAACCTAGCAACACGAGAAATTCAAGCAGCAGATGGAAGAGTTGTTTGCAGCCTCAAGCCAGACATTGTTGAAAAGTGTTTTTCAATACCACCTTGGTCAAAAAATTTGGTTATCTCCATTGAAGAATGTGAAAAGGTGTGGCACATGCACAAGGACAAATACCGAAAGAAAGTTGCACAAAGATGGTTGAATGAGAAACACAACATTTTGCCAAAGAACATCGGGCGTGGAGAATTGAAGGAGATTGCAATAATGATTACCCTGCTCAACCGAGTCACTGGTCAAGCAAAAGCCACTAAATTCCAGCCTTGGATGTTCTATATCATCTCTCATATCATGAACAAAACAGAGCTCTATGACTGGTCAACTTTGATCAGTGATAGTCTCCATCACCAGATGATCGAAGATTTCAAAATCCATGAGTTTCACATGATTTCATATCTGGTCTACCTAGTGGCCTTTCAAGGCAAATTCAGAGGATTGAATGTCAACGGAACTCTGGATGTTCAACATGTATATCATCATTACCCACAGCTGGAGTTTTCAAAGTCAACGCACCATTACAGACAGGTCAATGATGCATACGGTGAGAGACTTAGACAACAAGTTGCATGTACAGATTTCATCAGTTGCCAGGGCAGCAATGGCAGAGTGGGCTGATTGGTTCATCCAGTTTCCTACCTTCACCTACATCAGAGTGTACGGCTTCTCAAGTACTCCAGTCATGTTGCCAAGATATCCCACAGATGAGGTGGTTTTCATGGAGTTTTTGAGGCAGGTGTATGAAGTTCACACGTTCTTGCGAAATCAAAATAAGGTTGCTTTTAGTTTTCCAGTTGAGATGGGTATCTACAAATGTAGATCGTCGGCGGATGCCAAGGTAATGGGCGATGAAATATCTAAGTATGGCCACAAATTGTTCAACGAGAGGCGATCATATGATCCTCATGGCCTTTTTGCATCCTATCTTGGCCAAAGTCAAGCGCATGTGCCCGCAGCTGAAGATTTTTGGGCTAATTGCAAGGACAAATTTGAAGTATAGAAGCGTGGTAATAGCAGATTCACACTCCAACAGATAGCTAATTTCTTGTCAGAGGATATAGAAGGATTGTCCGATGATGATGGAGAAGTACTTTCTATGTAGGCCAGAAATCAAATTGAGCAATAACCACTTCCACAAGTCAATTGGTCCCTCAAAGAAAGCACTTCAATTGAAGAAAAAATGAACCGTGTCATTAAAAACAGCAAGATATTCCTAAACCTCAAGAAGTCACGAAAAGAAGCTATTCCAGTCACGGAGCCGCCGATAGTACAATCATCCCTACCTTCTTCCTAACCACAACCAAGAATGAAGGCCATGAGTCACCCTCCAGAAAGTTTGAAGATTGGTAGAATGGCAAAGAGTATAAGAAGACTGGATTTCTCCAATGTAGTTCAGCAGGAGCAGCCAACTGTGGTATCTGAAGTTCCACCAGAAGAGCTAGCGCCACAACCAGAAATTGTGCCCACGTCTCCAGATGCTCCATCATCGCCAAGGTCTTCTTTGATCCATATTGATTTAGAAGATGAATAAGTTAATGAAGCTGAAGCCGAACCTCCCAAAGAAGTTAGTAAAGACACCTCGTCTTGGCTTGAGAACCTCCTGGGAAGGAAGAGGAGGCCTTCATATCAACTGAACTTTGCAGAGCTCGACAACATTTACCAAGGTGTACCTGTAAAGAGACCAAAGAAACAAGTTCAAATGGAGAAGAATCCAGAAGGTGAAATTATCATTGAGATTGCTACGCCTCCAAAAGATAAGAATGTTGATGAGATGGAGGTTGATGATTTCACAGTTGTCAAAGCCAATCTCGGCAAGAGCACTCGGCACACCGATGTAAATTTTTTCGAAGTTGCAACAGGAAATCTAAAGGAAAGAGTACTTAAAATCGGCAACTCCGGCAATATATTTCTATTCTTCTTCACAGCACTTCACAGGCTACTCAGTTACTTCCACAAATTCTAGAGACACCTGCTGATCAACATCAGTTAAGACGGTTGTATATGGGAAGCATATGCAAGATTGGATAGAGGAGTTCATCATCAAGGGGAGATTTGTGCTTTCGGAGATGTATCAATTAAGGTATAACGCCCATGATCTATGCCAAGGGATTCAGGGATTTGAACAATGTATAGTAGAGGTGAAACCAATGCACAAGATTATCACTGCAGCTTTGAAGACAACATATGATTCAGTGATTGCTAAAAAACATAAAAGACATATTCTTGCATGGAGAGAACGACATCTCTCGAAGGTGAAGACTTATGAAAGAATATCTAAAGAACTCGTTGAATACAGACAGAAGATTGTTGATGTCCTCAGATTCATAAGTGTATTTGTTTCAGAGATCCCTTGTCGGTATCATCGTGATGATGGCGGTTTCACTGAACTTGATGAAGTGCAAGTTGAATTCCAAAATCTTGTTCATGACAGTTTCAGTAGTGATCCTATTGTCGGAAATATGAGTCAGATTGCCATGATGTCAGCAAGATTCAATAAAGCGGCTGATGAGGTCAAAGATTTTCTGAGATCAATTGCAAAAGGAGAGGAAATCCTAGAAGAACGGAATTTTTCTATAGATAGTATTGATGCTCCTGATAGAGAGGCAGTTTCTAGTTTTTTGGCGGATGTGGTTGAGATTTAAAGCAGCAGTGAACTTGAAGCTTTCTCTAAGCTTTCTTTCTATTCTTGTCTCATCCTTATCCATTCTTTATGAAAGAAAAAGAATCAAGATGTAATAGTTGGCACTTTCCCTATTTTTTTGCTTTCATAGGTTGTTAGATGCTTACCTTGTTTTAGTTTTAGAAATAAAGCTTGCATGTTGGCAAGTCTTGGTTGTAAAAGCAATGAGATTTTAGGGCTCCCTACTCCTTTGCTTGTGTATAAATAAGGGCAGCCTTGCCCATTTTTCTTTAACGGTTATTGTGATAGCAAATTGCTGAGCCTACTTTTGCCTACAAGTTGTTATTCAGTGTCAATTCAATTGTGTAAGAGCAAGCTTGCATGCCTGCCTATTAGCTGCAAGTTATTATTCAATTTATGTGTTTTGTGTCAAGTGTATACTGGTTGATCGTTAAACTATAAGCTTGTTATTGCTACAAATCTGCTATCCCAGAAATGTAATCGTTGTTATTTAAAATTTAAGGAAATTTTATGCCTGCTTTGCTGCCTTGATCTATTGTCTCGGATTTCCATTTTATGTGTTATGCTTATATAATCTTTATTTCAGCTTGCATCTGAAAGTACAATGAGTCTTAAGGTGTACGTTGAGAGTGAGTTTATGCGAGTTTTGTGTCAAAGAATCACTCCTTGTTTACTTTTAACTCTTAAGCTCTGAATTTACTTGAATTGTTAAAAGCCTCATTAGAGTAGGCTTACTCATAGTTGAAATTCAAAAGAGAAAATCTCAGCTACAGCGCTAGAGTTTTATAACCTTGTGCTCTTAGCTGAACAAAAAGATTGGCAATTAGTTTTAGTTTACTTTCTTATAAGCAACATCAACAAAGAGGGAGCTTCCCCTCCTAATTTGAAGAGCAGTTAATCTGTGCATAGCTGTCCGTTTCTAATTCGCATACCAGAGGTGCGAATTGAAACGCCAACAGATAGCTATCTTAAAACCCTCATATACTAGCTATCTTAAAACCCTCATATACTAACAAGCAGACAAAATTAGTCTTTGGATGAGTAATTTCAGAGAACATAGCCAATTTGTGTCATTGCTTTTATCCAAATATTCATTAGGTCAGTGGGCTGTTAGAAAAACAAATTACCAAAATGGGCCATTCATAACCCTAAAATATTATATGAACTAAATCTGAGACTGCTTTATTTGCCACTAATGTTTTTTTAACTCCATTGGATACTCAACACATCATCTGATAGAGAACCCTATTTCACTTTTCACTTGTTTGGAAATTCTTCTTCGTGGAACTTGGGACCCATTTCAGCAATGACTGGCTAGCACCACAAAAAGTGACAGTCAAAAGACCCTCCACATAGAAGTAACACTTATATCTAATAAAGTGTTTCTATAATCAATTGTGACCATTCTAGGATGAAGATATCAGCTTGTAAAGCAATAACAATAAGAACTGGAATACCCCATAATCTAGACTCACCAGATGCATCAAAGGTTTTCTCAAATTTCAAACACACTATACATGAATTCCAAATAGGAATTAAAAAATTTATTAAACTGAGACCCAAAAAAAGATTCACTCAAATTTCAGAAATATAAACCAAGATGTCACTATGTATTGCAGACCTTATTATTCATACTGCCTTCATTGTAGTTATATAGAATTAATTATAAGGTACTAAAATCAAAAACCATGAGAATAGATCCACATGAAATGTGAAAAAGTGCACTTTCCTCAAGAACATTTAATCTTCTTAACAAAAGTATGAAAAAAACATTTGGTGAAAGATTTTACCCTCCAGATAAAACATTGGCAGATCAAGAAGGGCACCTCCATCCAAAAATGCTCGTCTACAATGAATATCATCAACTTCTGCAACATCAAACAAAATAAATGAAAATTAAAACACTAATTCATAATTCAAAATGTAATTGAACACAAAACTTTCAGATAAGTCATAAGCTTACCACCAAGGTATGTGTGCAAGGATGCCAATGACGTGTCAAACGTGAAGCCACCATAACGGCCTGCCCCTCCATCCCCACGTCCACCTAGACTGCAAAAGAATCATGAAATGAACTCTTGACAAAGAACTAGTTTTAACTTTGAAGCTATGAAAAGTACTCTGCTGCTTACCTAAGGAATGACAATTAACTTTATACTGATATAGAATACGCTACTAATATATCTGAGATAAATATTTGACAATAAAACTTCATATTGCTTCAATCAAAGCGTGCCATAATTTCTAAAATATCCTTTTGAAGTTCAAACTGGAACATCACTTTGTATTCATTAGACGATATCATTAATGTTCAAGAATGGTTATTAATCAAATTACTTAGCCTAGTACAGACTTCAATCATACATATATCGGTTCACAATGAATGTGGCAGATATCATGTTTTTCAAAAAAATCGTACAATGAATAGTATACCCTAGCCAATGCCTGTTACCGCAGTAAAAATGACAAAACCTTAACAGCTAACAATTTCACAAGATAGGCTGCAAAAGTTGCAGATAGCTCCACAAAAAGAAAAATGTTTTCTAATAGTCAGAGCCATCACTCTTAGGATTCACACATCTTCCTTGCAGATGTATAGAGTGCTAAAAATCTAACAAGGAGAGATAATGCATTAACAGCACCAGTGCCCAGCGAAAGGCAGCTTGGGACTTGTAGCTCCACACACAAACTGTCAATTTGCAATAGCAACTAGAATATGTAGTAATAGAATAACAGTACTTCAAATTTAAAAGTTCAATTAACAGGATACAGGCATACAGCCTGAAATACAAGATATTACCAGGTTCAGGAAACTATATTCTCTGAACAAAACCAAAAACAAAATCCTTCCATGAACTGTAACTGAAATGCTGAAAACATAAATCAACAGGCCAGTAACCGATCAAGGGCAGTCTAACCCAGCTCACAGGCACATAGCTCCGCAACCACCACTCAGACTTATGTCACAAGGTTCATGTTTGTGTTCGAGTTCAACAAAGATAAAATTTGGATTAAATTCAACAAGATAAATTTGAAAGAAAAAAATCGTAATTAAAGTTGACTAAAATAAATTTGCAATTTTCTTTGAATATATTAAATTAAAATTATTAAAAATAAAATAATATAATGTTGAATTCCCGTTTTTGTATATTATTCTGTCCTCCACATTAATAAATTATTATATATTAAATTATTATATTATAATTTTAAGATAACATTATAATTAAATTATAAAGCACTTACATACAGTGATATTTATTTAATTTATAATTTCAGGATAACATCATAATAAAATTATAAGGCACTAATACTCAAGGGCATATGGGAATATTTATTTAATATATAAATGATAGGTGCAGTGCTTATGAGTCAGTGCTGAGGGGCCTACAGCAACATTTATTTAGTATATAAAGAATTAATGGTGGCTGAAACATGTGTCCAGAATCTCGAAATGATACATAATTTCAGAAACTCAAAATGGAGCTTTCTTTCTTTCAAACCTGTTGCTGCTCATCAGGTGGTGTCAAGTTGCCAACACGATGGCCAACTGATGACATTGGCCAAGGGTTTCTAATCTAGAGCATCAACACAACATACAAACAAATATTACAAAAGTATAAAAAAAAATTTGGAATTGCAATGTTCACTGGATGTTGAATTTAATGGTTGATATTTGGCGAACCCTGTGACAGAGATTTACACAAACCAAAAAACCACTATTACACTATTACATGGATATAGCCAAGCCAGGAATACACTGCAATAGTTGGAAGTCATCCCAAGTCATTGACTTTCAATTCCAACATACTTCACTTGATTTAAAATCAAATTTTGTTTTTGACAACAAGTAATAACTATCCAATTTAAAGTTTCACCAGTTAGAAATTTTCACTAGCTGTAGTGCTGGCTGAATATTGTGCCCATGTCCAGAATATCATACCTCCCATGATTAGGGTCAGCATCTGAGGCCGCCACCGAGAAATGGACAAATGAAACTGTTGCAATCATAAAGGGTTGACCCATGATCACAGCAAAGAATGGCTTTAATTGGACACTGCCTTAGCTAGGGCAGGGACGTGTAATTAACTCCACTCCAACACTCAGAATGGACAAGATATGCAGGCCCCGATGCAAGCAAGGTGGTGATGACTCAACAAACAACCTCAAACTGATCAGACCTTGACAAGAAATCAACAAGGAAACAACTTTACCATCACAATTCACTCAACCAATTCCAAACACCCAACCATAGGCTTGTAGCCCTCACAACTTGACTTGGCTCCATATCTTTTAGAGAAGGCCATACCAAGGCTAACAAAACATCAATTAAGGCCTCTCACAGATCCCCAAACATCATTCCAAAAGAACCCTAATGGTTTCTTTTCAACAATATAGAGATTCATTAAACTGCCCTGTTTTGAGGCTACTCAATTAGCCCTAATTAACAAAGGAAGTGCCTTCTAAACATCAGATAACCACTCAAACTCTTTTGACAGTCCCAAATTAAGATACAAAACTCCAAATTCACTGGCCAAAACACAGATCCAAGTCCTCTAGGACGCTGTACCATAAAATCCTCATTCTCCTTACAAAACTCTAGGGTTTATTGGAAATCCATCCACCCGGGCTTACCAGACCCAATCAATGCATACAACATTCTTTAAATACTCTGCACATGGTCACAAAACAATCCCATTGACAGATTCCTCAATATTTTGAGAAAACCCCACATTAATATCCTCATTTCACATGGAAAACACACAATTACACCCTAGGGTAACATCCCACAACTTACAATCACTTCCACTCTAAAACATTGAAACACCTACTCTACCATCATATCATGCCATTCCATCGAGACACAGACTGGGACAGTAGATGGAATGGCTGTTTACATTATCTAATCTTCAAACATTGCCTTCACTGGTCTGTTACAGGCAGTTCCAGAAAAGTAAAGAGAACTCCCTCCAAAATAAGTGTTAAGACTCTCAAAATGAATTCAAAAGAAAGTTAAGACATGCATCTACATAACACAGAAGGTTTCAAGTCATTCAAAGCCTGTACGGGTCCGTACACAGCCTGTAAAGTTCAGAAAAACAGGAAAATTGCAGAATATGAACGTTGTTATTGATGTGAAACTTCAAAACAATCACCCACTCGAGCCTTTGAAGGCTTTAAATACATTTTCAAACTAAAACTACCTTCCCAACGCACATAACTACTTTTCAAATTCCCATCTGACCTTTCAACTTCTAAATGTTGTATTTAACAATTTTTGCTTAAAGCAACATTTACATTTTTGCAACATTTTGCCTATTAGACACAAATGACCACAAAACCCCCCAACTACATTGCAAATGGTCTTTTTAGACCTTATTTAGATTAAATAAACTTAAAACACCCCTACTAACCCACTGACCACCTATCAAGCCTTTAAGAAATCAAATTTTGTCAATAAGGTGTAGGTGCTCCTGCACCAGGCCCCCACAACAGGAAATAAGGTTCAATCTAATCACTACAAATATCCACAACCTCTTCAAGGAAGATAATGTCCAGCAAGGATATTTGATACAGTCAACACCAATCATAAATCTTTAGGTGCATCCCAAGAGGGAGGCACTCAAAAAAAAATTAGAATCAATTGTCAACAAAGAATGTGTGGGCCCCAGCAAGAAAATCAACACACAGCCAAGGAGTCAACTTTTATTCTTTTTGTTCCCTCATCCAACTCAAGGTGGGTCCCTCAGGAAGAAATAAGGATGTGTCCAGCTCCACTGTGGACCCCATGAAATTTACAGCCTCAACCACAAAGACAAGGTAAGCATTGGGAAGGAAAGAAGGCAAGCACCTAGAAAAGAGACTTCATTCAAACAGACAAAAATTGGAACAGCAAACAAGGCCTACAACACGTGAAAATATTTGAGATGAAAAACCAAATTGTTAGAATAATGTTTTTGGGCATGCAAGATTGCCAGAGCCCAAGATGCTCCCACATCAAGAGACCAAAGGTAGATTAGCTTGGAAACCTTTTTTTGTCTTTGAGGACTTGCCTATGCTTTGGTTAAGTGAAGACTGGAGACATTAAGCAACTTCAAAGATTATAGATGTAGGTATGTTTCAAGTCACAAAAAAGATCAACAGGACTCAATAACTTTCTAAAACACAACAGAATATCCATGTATAGTCTTTTTGATTGGAAGCTTAAGCACTATTATATTAGTCTCT